>CAUYQG010013181.1:0-77442 GCA_963574415.1 Tarsius wallacei | reverse complement strand
TTTTTGCCGGGCTCGGTGGCTCAGCCTGTAATCCCGCGCCTTGGGAGGCTGAGGTGAGTGGATTGCCTGAGCCCGCGGGTTCGAGACCCGCCTGGGCAGGCGAAACCTCATCTCTACAATCAATCAAAAAAATTAGCCGGGCGTGGTAGCGCATGCCTGTAGTTCCGGCTACTCAGAAGGCTGAGGTGGAAGGATCGCTGGAGCCTAGCAGGTCGAGGCTGCAGTGGCCGGGAGCGGCCACTGCACTCCAGTCTGGGCGACGGAATGAGATGCCAACTCAAAAAAAAAAAAAAAAAATTAATCATTTTAAGTTGTATATTAACATGTACTTTTCCAAGTCAAGATTTTCAGCATTTCTAAGATTATGGGTTTTTAATTTACAGAGGTTGATTTTAAGGATTCTACACTTTAATGAAGACTATATCCAACCTCTGCTAGAATCACAATCATATTACAAATAAAAGGTCAAAATTTTTAGTGTAACACAGTAGTATGTCTTAGATTGGTTAGATGAATAAGATCTTTATATTCAATCTAACCATAAATAGAAGCTATCAGCAAAAATCTACTCTGGTTATGCCTGTTTCCCATGATTATTTTAGTTTTTTGGAAGCTCTATTTGTTTAAATCTTTTACATTTTTTTTCTCTGTTGTTTAGCTTTCTTGCCACTAGCTTCTCCAGCACTGACATAGCATCAGCCTGGGTTAGTTATACTCCAAACTCCAGCCACAACCTTCTGAACTACCAACTCTCAAACCCTCATTACCTACAATGCTCCCCTTTGACCTCATCCACGTCTCCAATCCATTACGCCTCCTTTTTCAAATTATAACTTACTCCTAGTTATACTTCCTTTTATAACCAGCCTAAACTCCAAATACCTACCACTTCAGCTATTACCACTTGCTAACTTATTTACCTATTTACTTACTTATACACATTCCCCGCCTTGTTCCAGAAAGGATTTCACTGAAACTTCAAAATTTCACCCTTCACTTAATCACCAAAATCCCAAATGTAAGAATTATCTTAGATTACTTTTTACCCTCAGTGCCATAGAATCACCCAAATCCTCTCAATTTACCACCTAAATCTGTCTCAAATCCTCACTACTTTCTTCAATTCAACTCTAATACCTTAGTTAATGTACTCTTCACACTCAGTTAATGTATTCTTCCTTCATTAATTCAACGTAAAACAAGTGGTCAAAAGTATGTGTTCCAAAACCAAATAGCCCATTAACTTTTAATCATTTGTAATAAGCTTTAACTATTTATTAGATTACTTGACAGTCAGTATGCAGTACAAAGTCAAAAGACAATTACCTTCACTATCTGACAAATACATAGACAAGGGAGGCTTCCTTAGCAGTCACTGTTACTGCAGACATTAAATATAATGTCATAAACAAGGGAAAATGAATGTATTGAAGACAAATGGATTATCTAGAGAAAGACGGCTACAATAGTTTTGTTCATTTTAAGCGTGTGATAACCCTGATATGTTTATTTTCTATTTTTGAACTTCAACATTATTACAGTAAATAACATGCACACATGAACTTTTCATTTTCCATATATACTGCTAGTTTAACAGACATAGCATACCACTAACAACTATTCTATAATACTCTAAAAAGAAAATAATTAAGCCAGGTTTGACTGCATTAAAAAGTAAGTATTAGCCGGGCTCGGTGGCTCAGTCTGTAATCTCAGCACTTTGGAAGGCCGAGGTGAGTGGATTGCCTGAGCCCGTGGGTTCGAGACCAGCCTGGGCAACTTGGCGAGACCTCATCTCTACAATAAATCAAAAATTAGCTGGGCACGGTAGCGCGCGCCTGTACTTCCGGCTACTTGGAAGGCTGAGGCGGAAGGATCGCCGGAGCCCAGCAGGTCAACAATGGGATGGCCATGAGTGTACCACTACACTCTCCAGCCTGGGCAATGGAGTGAGACTCCAACTCAAAAAAAAATAAAGTGAATATTAAAAGACAGTACTGTGCATAGCTAGCAAAATCAACTATGTTCCATGCTAGGCAATGAGTCAAGAATCACAAACTGTCACCAGTACCTGCATTAAATGTAAAGCCAGACAGTAAACAATTGTCATTGAAAGATAAATCCATGTGACTATATCTCTGAAACTTAAGTAAAACTAGTTTACATGAAGCAAAATCGCTTATTAAATTACCATATCTAAAGCAGTCCTTTGTTTTGACAATAAGCAATTTAATCATTTTTTCCCAGCACTGCGGATCTAAAAGGTATGTTAAAATGTTACACTCTGCCAGGTAGATTAATATGGATTTATTAAACTATGCTTCTACTAACACCACTTCCTGGTCATTGTAGTTCTAAATTACAGATAATGATAGGTTCAGAGAAATAATTCTGCTCAATTACTACTCACCATAAATTCTGAGTTTTCACTATGCTAACTTACACTAAGTAGGAAAACAGATGATACACGCAACACATTCATACACTGGCGTTTAGCCAAGTTGAAGTGAAAGTTTAAATCAGACAGCATTAAGGTCTCTAACCTTAATAACTCGCAGTGGAGTCCAGTATACAAAATGCTTTACAGTCATAGAAAATCATACAAGTCGCTAACCACTTTGTACCCTAATTTACTCATCTATAAAATAATAACATGAGCTAGATGCTGAGATTTCTTCCAGCATAAAGGACATAAGATTCTAAGGAATATGTACACATGCTGGAAACTAATAAGCCATTCCTCTTTAATTATTCATTTAAAATAATATCGGTTGTATCTGTTGCATTTATTAAAAAGTAAAGTAATAACCAGCAATGCAACAATGGCCATTTCATCCATAAATTAATTAAGATGAGTGATAAAGATAAGTGTGCCCATTTGAACCTCAGTAAGAAATTTCTATTAGTACCAATAAGAACTGTGTAAATTAACTCCTTAGATATGATTCTTTTTTATCTTCACAAATGTAGTTTAATTGAGGAAGAGGTCAAATCTGAATGCTGAAACAGCTTTAAAAGAAAAATCTACTCTTTACCCCATTAAAATCAACAAGTTGTACTAGATAATTTATAAGTTTATTTTGTCTTTTAAAAAGTCTATACATAGTAACAAGCTATCTCCATACAACAACAGATCAACTAAACTGCAAATTAAACTAGAAGAAACATGTTTCTTTCTTTTTCCTTTTTTTATTTTTTGAGTTGGAGTCTCACTCTGTTGCCCAGACTAGAGTGCAGGGGCCACTTCGGCCACTGCAGCCTCGACCCACTGGGCTCCGGCGATCCTTCCACCTCAGCCTTCCAAGTAGCTGGAATTACAGGCACGCGCTACCACGCCCAGCTGATTTTTTGATTTATTGTAGAGATGAGGTCTTGCCACATTGCACTGGTGGGTCTCGAACCCGCGGGCTCAGGCAATCCACTCACCTCAGCCTCCCAAAGCACGAGATTACAGGCTGAGCCACCAAGCCCAGCTACATGTTTCTTTTTTTATTTTGCTCATATACAATTTAGGACAGCTCAGCAAAAAATTCTGGCCAAGTGGTAGACACAATTTGTTTTTTGGTTTAGCATACAGAAAACTCATAGGAAAACCACTAAAAGAATACCATAATGTAAGGGAAGAAAAAAAGAATACCATAATATAGAACCATTTTACCACACAATGTCTTAAATTACTTCCCATCATTCACTCTCTCCTGATAATCTATTGAAACTATTTACAATCCATCAAAGATACTGCCGTTGAGAATTCACGTAAAATTTTCTCACGAAAATGACACTTGCCCACAAAGTACAGAATTACACCAAATAATTCTATAAAGTTATTTCTCCTGAGAATTAAGAATGAGATTTCTAAACAAAGAGAGACGATTTTGGTCTCCCAAACTACAAGTCTTTGGCTCAAATCAAAGCAGTACCTTGCTAGGTGATAAGAGAGCAGATGATTGATATAATAGGAAAAGAAGGAAAAACTTGAAGAAAAAATAGACTCAATAAAATACAAAAAAAGAAAATATGAACATTGAATATTTTTAAAAAACAACAACAAAATGCTGCAACTCATAAAGTACCAGAATTAGAATGTATCAGTACATAAATCTAGATAATTTGAACACACAACAAGCCAGGACAGTAATTTTATATATCCTAAAAATTGTCAAACCACACAAAAATAGGTTAAGTAACACTTTTAAACAAAATTATTATTTATAAAACAAGACACAAACTCCAAAGCAGTTCATAACACCTTTAATTAGAGTTATAGTTGATAAAGAAACCTAACAACCAGGGCAAAAGATAAGATCATTGTATGTAACTATGAATATGTTTGGTAAATAGTAGTACTCAATATTTGTTGAATAAGTAGAAGCAGTGAAGACTATAAAAGAAAAATATAATGTTAAAAAAATGCACAAAAAAGGAAATATAACCTAAATAAACAGAGTTGCACTGCAACTGTTTGAAAATACTTACCTAAACATAAAAATAAATTCTTCAGTTCTAAGATAGTTTAAGCTCCTATCTTAGTGCTAAAGAAAGAAAAATAAACAATTTTCAAGTCTGAAAATTAGATAATCTCAAACTTTAAAGTAGCAGTTACTTTCTTTTCCTCAATTATTTAGGGCCTCGGTTAAATTATAGTTTTCACCCAAAGAGCTCTATTCAGAGAGTTCTTACTTTAAGTTTACTCTGAAATGACTGTCTTAGTTAAAACTCAAAATGTATTTTGGTGTTGCGATTTAAAAGCCAAGTGAATATCAAATGATTGGTGATCCCAAATGAATATCTGTACTTGACTATTCCTAGAATCTAGTATGTGAATAACCTTCTGCAACAAGGAATCCTTCCAACGCTAATTTAACCCAATTTATGAGCAAAAAAAAGTTCTACAAGTCAATAGACTTTGCTCCGCATTTTCAAATAAATAGCTCATGACACAATCCATGACTCAAGCCAAAGAAAAAACTACACACATTACATACATTTTTCAAAGAAGCAATAATACAAGTATCTAACAAAAAATAAAATAAAATACCATGGCCAAAGAGTTGAGAAACATTCATTTTCTTATACCCAAAACTTGAAAATCTCAAATTATTTCCTTTGTGCTATTTAGACAATTTGCTAAAGCTGCTATTGAATAAGAACACCTAGACTGCCATCATGAAAATCAATAATGCACCTGGTAAGAACACAAAGACTGACTCACCTGTGTGGAATTCATTATCCTTTGAAAAAAACCCAAGTCTGGTACTAGAGGGCATAATGTACTTTCTGCTGGACAAGAGGAGAATGATTTTTCCTTGTCCTACTTCCCAGCTGCCCAAAGAATAGATCTCATAGTAATTGTAATATGACTCTTTTACAGAAATAAGAGGTGGATAAAGTGCTTACAAACAATAGCTATTTCATACAATTGTATTCCTAAATGTTCTTTCAGACTTTTATTGCTCAGAAGGTTAAATTATTTTAAACTAAAACATTTTTAAAAAGTCTCATGTCAGTATTCCTACAGTCATTTTGGAAACTTGCTGCTAAATATAAATATGAAAGGCACTCAGGTATAACTGTGAACGCAGTGAGTTAAAACTAACAGACTTTTTGAAATTCTGGGTGTTACAAAAGTGTGAGGAACCGGCACTTTTTATACACTTTTCATCTTCTCTCTACCCAAACTGGCTTGAATTTTCTATTGCTTAAATAAAAGCTAATTAGAAGACTAACTTCTGTATGATAGTATGTTCTCCTAGCAGAACAGAAAATCTAAATACGTAAAAGTTGCTCTTATAAGTAATAAAAACATTCCTTTTTTTTTTTTTCCTGAGTCAAGAGTCTCACTCTGTCATCAAGGTTGGAGCACAGTAGCACTCTCATGGCTATCACAGCCTAGACCTGCTGGGCTCAGGCAATCCTTCCACCTCAACCTTCCAGGTAGCTGGAACCACAGGCATGTGCCACCATGCCCACCTAATTTTTTGATTTATTGTAGAGATGAGGTCTCGTCATGTTGTTCAGGCTGGTGTCAAATCCCAGTGCTCAGGCAATCCTCTTGCCTCCGTCTTCCAAAGTGCTGAGATTACAGGTATAAGCCACCATGCCCAGCAAAACATTCCTTTTTAAATAATAGAATAATTATAAGTATTTGATCTAAGGCTAAATCTGATTTTATTAACTAGTCATTCATTAGAGAAGTATTAAGCAGAAATCAGTTTTACCTAAAATTTTCATTTCTTTAACTTGGATCTGATTAGCACATACAAAGGAAAGATTAAGTACCATATACCTACAATAAATAGTATGGCAAGATAGAAAACCATTTTTTAAACAAGATAAGAACAACAAAGTCTCCTTTGAGATTGTTGGCACACCATCTATTCAACGTATCAAGAATTTCCAAGATTCAGCCTGGGCAACATAGTGAGACCTCAGCTCTACAAAAAATAAAATTAGCCAGGAGTGGTTGCACATGCCTGTAGTTCCAGCTATTCAGAAGGTTGAGGCATAAGGATCACCTAAGCCCAGGCAGTTGAGGCTGCAGAGCCATGATGGTGCTAACCACACTCCAGCCTTGGCGACAAAGTGAGACCCTGACTCAAAAAAAAATTTTTTTTTTAATGTCCAAGATTCATCAAACTGGGCAACTGAAGAATGCATAGCATATTGGTGAGAGCTACTACTCAATTCCATGGACCCAATATTGCCAGATCTAGCAGTTTTTCAAGAAAGTCAGAAATTTTTACATGATGTCTCCTGATTTTTACATGTTGGCAACTAACTCAGTTTTTGTTTGTTTTAATTTAAATGCTATGCAAGCCAACTCTCCAGAGCCAAATAAAATTAGTTTCACCCTTAGGTTTCCAGTTTCAGTCTCTAGAAAAGGTGCTGGGAGCTTAGGGGACAGATAAGAAAGAGAAGTAAAGAGATCAGACCAGAAAGACCTTTATATGAAAAGCTAAGGAATTAGGATGTTTATCATACGTTACAATAGCATTTTTCAAGCTTATTATTTATTTAATAACAGAACTCCTTGTCATACTAAATGTTACCCAGAAATCCAGTATGGAGACTGCTCTAGTTTAATGGATGACAATGAGTAGCTGCCTCAAACAATCTCTCAGAAAATCTAGGATTTCAAGCAACACAGTTTGAAAATCACTAAACTACAGGATGATGTGGGTCTGTGTGTCAGGGGTTAACCTAGTGTGTATATTCCAAAAACATCAGTTTTATGCAGAGGTTGGATACATAAAGTAGAGACTAGGAAGACACATAGTTTGTGTTTTAATACTAACAGAAAATACTAAGATCTTAAAATTTTACATGCATTTTTAAGGTAAACAAAGCTTTAGTGACACTTCTACTTGTACCTTCAAACAAACTAGTGTACAAATTTGTTTTCCTCCACTGTTAAGGTTACCTTTTAAAATGTGAGAAGCACTGATGGAAGACAAAAGAAACATTGAAGAAATTTAAGCAGGAAGTATCATGGTTAAAAGGGGAAGACAAGCCAGGCTCGGTGGCTTGGCCTGTGAAATCCCGTGCCTTGGGAGGCTGAGGTGAGTGGATTGCCTAAGCCCGCGGGTTCGAGACCCGCCTGGGCAACTCGGTGAGACCTCATCTCTACGATAAATCAAAAATTAGCCGGGTGTGGTAGCACGCGCCTGTAATCCCGGCTACTCGGAAGGCTGAGGCAGAAGGATCACTGGAGCCCAGCAGGTCGAGGCTGCAGTGGCCGGAAGCGGCCACTGCACTCCAGTCTGGGCGACAGAGTGAGACTCCAACTCAAAAAAAAAAAGAGAAGGAAGACAATTTTTTGTTTTGTTTTCTGAATGTGGGTTTTTTGGGGGTTTTTGTTATTGTTTTATTTTTATTTTTATTTTTTGGTAGGGGTGTGAGCAGTAGTGAGCAGTATCCACATTAAGATTGAAGCAGAGAGTCCTCAGCTAGAAGACAATTGAAACAGTCCAAGTAGAGATGAGTACATAGACTGCAACACAGGGGGGAATAAGATATAATCTGTGATTAAAAGTTATTTAGGGCCAGGTGTGGTGGCTCAAACCTGTAATCCCAACAATTTGGGGGGCCAAAGTGAGGGGATTGCCTGAACCCGCGGGTTCGAGAACAGCCTGGGCATATGGCGAGACCTCATCTCTACAATAAATCAAAAAATTACCCAGGCATGGTAGCACGCACCTGTAGTTCTGGCTACTTGGAAGGCTGAGGCTGAAGGATCACCTGAGCCCAGCAGGTTGACGCTGGGATGGCCATAAGTGTGCCACTGTACTCCAGCCTGTGTGACAGAGTGAGACGCCAAGTCCAAAAAAAAAAGTTATTTAGGAGACATGATAGACAGGACTTGGTGGTGCTTAGAAATAAGCCAAGAACATGGAGTATGGCTCCAGATTTCTGACGGGGGTGTTTGGGTGCCATCACCCTCACCCGTATAAATTATTTTCCTAGACAGTCCCAACAACACTCATCTTCACAATTATTGTACTGTAACATTTTCTTTGTCTATCTTCTATATTTAACTGTGAGACGTCAGGGCAAAGATTACCTCTGACTCAACTTTGTATCATCAACTCCTGGTACACAGGAAGTGCCAAAAGAAAAAGATAAAATGAGTAAGGCATCAGAATCAGTACACTGCCAAGAGGAGAAAAAAAATCTAAAAGCAAAAATGTGTTAACAGCTTCTTTTACTTCATTTCTCTGTTCCTATGCTTTTTGTTTTGTTTTGTTCTGTTTTGTTTTTGAGTCGGAGTCTCACTCTGTCACCCAGGCTGGAGTGCCATGCCACGCTCACAGCCACCACAGCCTCAACCTGCTGGGCTCAGGTGATCCTTCCACCTCAGCCTTCCAAGTAGCTGGAACTACAGGTGCACGCCACCATATCTGGCTAATTTTTGACTTATCGTAGAGATGAGGTTTCGTCAAGTTGCCCAGGCTGATCTTGAAGCCCTAGGCTCAGGCAATCCTCTCGCCTCCACCTCCCAAAGTGCTAGGATTACAGGCGTGAGCCACTGTGCCCAGCTCCTATCTTTTTTCTCCACATATTCTCGGGCTGAGGACAGAAGGAGAATCTCATGACTCAACACCAACATTTCTAAGACATACCACAGGGGTAAAACTTTGTAAAGTACTAACTGAAATATAGTAGACTGTAGTCTGTCTCTTATATTTTTCTAACATAATCTAGGAGTAACATGACTGATATTCTCAGAAATAAAACCTTGCCCTAATTCCAAACTCATTACTGTTGTTTGGTTCAAATGCTTAGAAACATTCTATTAAAAATATTTTCAAAACAGAACGCAGTATAACTTTACCAGATAAGGCATTTTAATATCTCAGTTGGCAACCAGAAAACGTCAAACATTCTAGCCTGTGTGTATGTGCAGAAAATATAGAAAAATGCTCTAAAATAATGCTAAATCAGGAATTGAATTGCATTTAGACAAAATTTTCATGTTGGCTTGAAAACAATCTATATATTGATATAACTAGGAAAAAGCACCAAAAACTGAGGAAAGAGCTAAATAAGAACAAGAGATTGTCAGATCAGTATATATGTCCATCTCTTAAACACCAATCCCTTCAGATGTAACAAAAGAAACTATTTCAATCATCATTACTTTCAAATAGGAAATTTTCAGCTTATTGGAACTCTATGCTGTGTGTCTCAACAATTTCTGCAATAGTAGGAAGTAGCATATGCTTTTTTAAAACTGGCAAGTCAAATAGCCTGATCTCTTTTCATGAAATCTGAGAGCTGGTTACTTGGGAACTCACAGTGGATGACATCTTAAAATCAAGTTCTGGTCCAGGTCAAATAGTTATACTAATGCTTTAACCAAGCCAAAAATTAAATTGAAGAGACACTGTAGTCTCCTACTTGACCTGAAAGTGAATATCCTATTACCATTTACCTCCAAATACAAAAGAGCACAAATGATTTTGTCAAAAAATTTCCAAGGGCATTTATACATTTTAAAATGAAACTATATGATATCAGAATAGACATGGCTCTATTTTGTAAAACACATTTCTGTATTAATAATTAAATCCCCAAAAGACTACAGCATCAGGCCACAGGTATATAGCCAGAAAGAGTACATGAATGACATCTTTGTGAGTCAAATTATATCTTCTCAGTAACACTAAAACTCTACGCTTGCTTTATTTTCATTTTGATCAATTTCCAGTTGGCAGAAGTTTCTACTACTGACATCAAGATTTTTCTATCCTCTACCTTAACTGTTAAATTGTGAGTAGTTTATATACCACAAGACACAGTGAAATTTAAGAATGTGCTATTAAAAGAAATTCCTTTTGACTATCGCCCTCTTTAGTAGTGGGAAAATCACTTCTTAATTCATATTCTATATAAGTTCAGAATTTCGTGTATAATAATACATGTTCTAAGACATTATCTGACAATAACTGTTCCAGACAACTGGAACATACTCCAAAATGTAGAAGTTCTATTTTAAACTTTTTTGATGTAACTCTTTCTATAATATATGTCTTCAACAAATGTGTATGATGGTTGTGTGCTGGCTAAATATAAATGGAACTTTTCCTAATGATACAGACTCCTTATCATGAACAGAAGTTCCCATACTGTGCTATATGTAGGTCAACAAAATTCAACCATTTATATGCCATAGTTCATTCAATAGGCTATCAAATAATCTAAGCATTGTAATGAAAGAAAGAAAAAGTCTACTTTTCCCAAAATGAACAAATGTTTAAGTTTCACAAACATTCTGTTATTATAGAATGGCATTATATCATATGTATATTTACTTACACAAACTCACTTATGCATTTAGGAAAAGAAAGAGACAGAGAGACATTTTTGGAAAGCAGCCCCCATTTCACCAGCCTCTCCTCTCAGTCACTGCATCTATGCCTCAGAATAAGCACAAAATGGGAGAAGTCACTGTGCTGTTCCTTCAGTTGCACTCAGTCCCAGTGCCGCTCCTAGGATGAGCATCTTACCAGACTACATGCAACAGTGTTAAAGATGACTTTTCAATACAATGCCAAAACAAGAGCCAATTATATCATACGATATTCAGATGAAGAAATAATGATTTAATCCTACACTGGAGGGAAAACTGGATGTCATAGGTTGAGTGAAAAATCATTTGCCCACACAGGTAATTTCTGAAATTATTAAGGCTAATTTTCACTATGATTTCTGCCTTATACAACTTTGGAATACAAATTCCACATAAGATTCAACTTCACTGTATTTGTCACTTACAGAAACAAATCTATAGCAAAATAAAGTATTTTTATAAAGAATTAGTTCCTCCTGGCAACCAATTCCTGATCAAAACCCTACTGCCCATGTCATAAGAGATAAGATAGACAAGTGGGACCTCATCAAACTGACAAGCTTCTGCAAAGCCAAAGAAACCATCAAGAGAGCAGGGAGACAGTCCACAGTCTGGGAAAAAATATTTGCCAACTGTATATCTGACAAAGGCCTAACATCTAAGATCTACAAGGAACACAAACATACCAAAAAGAAAAATACAAACAGCCCCATCACAAAGTGGGCAAAAGATATGAATAGACACTTCTCAAAAGAAGACAAACAAGCAGCCAACAGATACATGAAAAAATGCTCAGCCTCACTACTCATCAAAGAAATGCAAATTAAAACCACACTGAGATACCACCTAACTCCAGTCAGGATGGCCATCATCAATAACTCAAAAAACAACAGATGCTAGAGAGGATATAGGGAAAAGGGAACACTTCCACACTACTGGTAGGAATGTAAACTGGTAAAATCTCTGTGGAAAACAGTTTGGCGATTTCTAAAAGATCTAAAAACCAACCTTCCATATGAACCCGCAATCTCCCTACTGGGAATATACCCGGAGGAACTCAAATCACGCTATGAAAAAGGTACCTGTGCATGCATGTTTATTGCAGCATTATTTACAAGAGCAAAAACATGGAACCAACTGTGCAGGCCATCGAAAGAAGATTGGATTAAAAAAAATACTGTACATATGCATGATGGAATATTATGCAGCCATAAAGAAGGGCAAAATTATGAACTTCACAGCAACTTGGATGGATTTAGAGGCTGTAATACTAAGTGATCTATCATAGAAACAAGGAACTGAGTACCACATGTTCTCACTCATAAGTGGACCTCGAACAGTTATTGTAATACTATAAGAAAGGGATCGGCAGTTGTTGGAAACTGCCAGAGGAGGAGGAAGGACGGAACCAGCAGTAGTGGGAAACTGCGGGGTAGTGGGGGGCGGGGTGTCACATACCTCATCAAGAAGGGTACCTTCATAATGAACATTTGTATACCTAACCCTGAATTGTAGCCCACATCTTCAAAATAAACAATTTTAAAAAAAGAATTAGTTTCTCAAATTGCCATTTCATGCATATATCATAAAATGTAATCCAGACCTTAGTCAATGAAAGGAAGATTACAAGATTCTCACTAAAAACACTAAATTATTATTACATCATACATGATAATAAAACATTTACCTTTACAGTTTACAGTCACAGCAAACAATACTACTAGATTCCCTCTAGATGATTTTATTTCTGAATAAAAGTTTATATGCCCCTGGATGAAAACCACTTCTTTCTCTAATGACAATGCTTATTTAATATGGGCCCTTAGAAATCTCTCCCTGCATGAGGAGACACCTCTTATCAACAAGGGTGCCTGAACGAAGCATATTTGTATACCTAACCCTTAACTGTACCCCACAATATCATAATAAAAAATATTGATTATTAAAAAAAAAAAAAGAAATCTCTCCTGCTATAATTTTTTAAATCTCTATTATGTATACAGATTTTGGCAATGGGCCTTTTGTTTTAATAAAGATGAAGGGAGCCGGGCTCCGTGGCTCAGCCTGTAATTCCGCGCCTTGGGAGGCTGAGGTCAGTGGACTGCCTGAGCCCATGGGTTCGAGACCCGCCTGGGCAACTTGGCGAGACCTCATCTCTACAATAAATCAAAAAATTAGCCGGGCGTGGTAGCGTGCACCTGTAGTTCCAGCTACTTGGAAGGCTGAGGGGAAGGATCGCTGGAGCCCAGCAGGTTGAGGCTGTGGTGGCCGGGAGCGGCCACTGCACTCCAGCCTGGGTGACAGAGTGAGACTCCAACTCAAAAAAAAAAAAAAAAAGATGAAGAGATTGTAATAGTAATCTGTTACTGCATAACAAAATACCCCCCAACTTTGACAGCTTAAAAAATAAACAATTTATTATCTCACAAATTGCTGAGTGCCAGGAATCCAAGAGCAGCTTATTTGTTAAGATGTCAGCTGGGGCTGCAGTCATCTGAAGACATGACTGGGACTAGGGAATCACCCTTTTTCTTTTCTTTTTTTTTTTTTAAGAGACGGGGTCTGGCTCTATCACTTAGGTTAGAGTACAATGGCACAATCCTAGCTTACTGCAGCCTTGAACTCCTGGGCTCAAGCAATCATCCCACCTCAGCCTCCCAAGTAGCTAGCTAGTTCTACAGGCACACAGCATCATAATCAGCCTTTTTTTTTTTTTTTTTAAAGAGACAGGGTCTCACTCTGTTGCCTAGGCTGGTCTCAAACTCCTGATCTCAAGCGATCCTCCCACTTCAGTCTCCCAAAGTGCTGGGATTACAGGTATGAGTCACCACACACAACTGGGAATCTACTTCTAGATTAGTCACTCACTTGGCTGTTGGCAGGAGGCCTCAGTTCTTAATTACATGGAGCTTCATAAGGCTGCTGACAACACAGAAACTGTCTTTCTTGAGAACAAGATGCCCAAGAAAAGAGTAACCAAATAGAAAGCCACAAAGTCATCTTCTTTAAAGAGCTAGCCTTAGAGATGACACACCATCACTTATATCATTTGCTATTGGTCACACAAGCAACCCTGATAATGTCTGGGAGAAATTACACAAGGACAGACAATGATCATTGGGAGCCCTCTTGCATTCAGGGTATACCAGTGATAAACATTCACATGTATGGTTGATGCAGTTTTATACAAGTCCACAAATTCTTTGATACTTCTCTCATATAATTCCCCTTCCCCTGAATATGAGTGTATTTAGGTCTCTAACAAATTGAATGCAGCAGAAATGATGGTATCTGACTTCCAAAGCTAGTTAATAAAAGACATTATGGCTTCTACTTGTCTCTCTCTTGAATCATCCACTCTTAGGGAAGAAAGCTGCCACGTTGTGAGGACGCTGAAGAAACCCTTAGGGGAGGCCCACATGACAAAGAACTGAGGCCTCTAGCCAACAAATAGTAAAGAACTGAGGACTCCTCACAAAAACCACAGGAATGAGCTAAAAACTACAGTCTGCTCTCTGTATACAAAAGTTTTGCATCCTGTGAATAATGTATTTTCAATTCACATTTGGTTGAAAAAATACACATATAAGTGGACACACACAGCTCAAACTCATGTTGCTCAAGGGTCAGTTAAGCCTTCAAATGACTGGAATCCCTACTGAATCTTGATTGCAACCTCCCGAGACACCCTTAGCCAGAACTACCCAGCTAAAGTCATTCCCAAATTCCTGACTCACAAGAGATAGTAATGTTTATTGTTTTAAACAAACTTCGTTTTAGGATAATTTGCTAGATAGCAATAAATAACTAGTGCAATGGTAGAGTAATATGATTTCCTACTAAACTAGTTAATTAGTCAAAAATTAAAATATCATTCTCCAAAGAGTTTTTCAATCTCAAAAAAAATCTTTATTTTCATGGCAACAGTTGTCATCTAAGAAGTCAGTCATAGGTAATTTAAAAGACAAAAGGAAATTGGTAAATTTTTGCAATACATATGACAAAGTGTTAATTTCCTTAAAAATTAATAATATAAACACAGACAACACTATAAAGAAAATGAGCAAAGAACATGAGTAGGGCATTTATATAATAGAAAAGAAATATACAGCTGAACATGGTGCCTCACACCTGTAATCCCAGCACTTTAGGAGGTGGAGGCGAGAGGGTTGCCTGAGCCCAGGTATTCAAGATCAGCCTGGGCAACTTGGCAAGACTTCGTCTCTATAGTCAATCAAAAAATTAGCTGGACATGGTGCTGCACACCTGTGGCTCTAGCTACTTAGAAGACTGAGACAGAAGGATCACCTGAGCTCAGCAGGTCAAGGCTGTGGTGGCCATGAGCACACCACTGCACCCCAGCCTGGGCGACAAAGTGAGACTCCGACCCAAAAAAAAAAAAGAAAAAGAAAGACATATACATAAAAATACATTAAAAATACTTAAATGAACTCATAAACAAATGTAAATCAAACCACAAAATAGCATAATACATCCAATACATAGGCAAAAACTAAGAAGATACATACACATGCATAGTTAAAAGTAAAAGTGGCAACATTGGAAAAAACAACTTGGGTATTCCAGTTCCACTATGGCAATCCAGTAGAAAAGGGAAGTCGTTCCAACAAATGTTGCTAGATCAACTAGATACTCTGTTTGGGGGGGAAAAAAAATCAACTCTTACCTCACACCATATGTAAAAATTAACTCTAAATGCATCAAAGACCTAAATGTTAAATCTAAAACTATAAAATTTTGAAAGTTAAACATATGTCTACAATACAGCCTAGGCATTTTATTCCTGGTATTTATCCACGAGAAACAAAAACATCTATCTATCCAAAGATTTCATGTGAAAGTTCATAGCAGCTCCTTTGTAATCACTAACAACCGGATACAAGCCAAATGCCCATTAACTTGTAAATGAATAAACAAACTAAGGTATATCTATACAATGGAATACTACTTGGCAATAAAGAAGACTAAACTGCTGATACAACAACATGAATTAATCTCAAAATATCCATTTTAATGAAAGAAGCCAAGTAAAAAAAAGAGTACAGACTGTATGACTCTATGTAAAATATAGCAAAAATAAGCTAATCTATGAGGAGAGAAAGTAAATCAGCTGCTGCCTGGGGAAGGGGTAGAGGAAATAATAGATTATAAAAGGACACAAGGAAATGTTTGCAAGTGATGGAAATATTTATCTAATTGTGGTGATGGTTTCCTGGGTGAATAAATAAGCCAAAACTGACTAAATTATACACTTTACATATGTGCAGCTTACTACCATTAATTATACTTCAATAAAGTTGAAATACAGAAAACAAAAAAAATTGGTAATATCTACCAGTATTATAAATGCACACACTACTTTTAAATATTAATCTTATAGATATACTTACATGTATACAAAGAAATGGATATTAGAAAATGACAATATTAAACATCCAGAAGCAACCAAGACTTCCATTAACATATAACAGGTTAAGTAAATAAGGTATTTTCTTTTTTTTTTTTTTTGAGTTGGAGTCTCACTCTGTCAACCCAGACTGGAGTGCAGTGGCACTCTGTCAACCCAGACTGGAGTGCCGCTCCCAGCCACCACAGCCTTGACCTGCTGGGCTCCAGCAATCCATCCGCCTCAGCCTTCCAAGTAGCTGGAATTACAGGCACGCGCTACCACACTTGGTTAATTTTTAATTTATTGTAGAGATGAGGTCTCACTAAGTTGCCCAGGCGGGTCTCGAACCCATGGGCTCAGGCAATCCACTCACCTTGGCCTCCCAAAGCGCTGGGATTACAGGCTGAGCCACCGAGCCCGGTCAAGGTATTTTCAAAAGATGAAATACTCCATCATAAAAAAGAATGATGTGCATCTATATGCTCTAACATGAACAGTAAGAAAATGCACAGAAATTTCTAGCTGTGATTATATCTGGTTAACCAGTACCTTTAATGCCCTTAAAATTCTCTATTACAAAAAATTTACAACTTTTTACAAAGAAACATTATACAACACTTAAGACTGATACCACCACTCAATAATAATCACAGTACATGCCCAAAATATTTGTTGTTATGTGCCAGGAACAATATGCCAAGTACGCTGTACAAACTGCATTTATTTAATCTTTACAACAATCGTGTAAAGTAGGTAGACTTTTTAATCACTGTTGAAGAGATTTAGGAATCTGGGAGTCAAAAAAGTCTTTGCTGAAGGTCACATAGCCAGAAGTGGCAACATAGGATTCAATTCACGTTTCTTTGATTTCAAAGTTGACTCTTTAACCACTGTACCAAAATGTCTCTATAAACATAATCTAGAAACCAAAAACTCATAATTCGGAGGACAGTGTTAGTAGAGACAATATAATCAAGGTACACAAGTTCAATTTCTGGTTCTGTTTTTTGGTAGAAAAAAACTTGGCAAAAAAAAAAAAACTTGGCATTTAGATATGTATAGAACTGTCCTCTGCAAGGTATTTTATTAATCAATCCACTATGACCATATGTTACATACTAGTTTCTGCATATATAAATTTTAGTTTCTATTCTAAATCCAAATAATATAAATCTAAAATATAAAATACCTAAAGCAAATATATTTCCCAAGAAAAACAGAAGCACCGAATTTACACTAGCTGTGGTAATTTATTATTACCAACACCATTCCTACTATAAAGTGTATGTTTTTACATTTAGCTGCAGTACATTACATAGATCACTTTTTGCAATTAACCTCCAAAAGAAACTAAACATTAATGAGTGTGCCAGATATGACTAGGAGAAATAAGACATTCATAATCTGAATAATGAAGAAACACCTATTGCAAAATAGGACATTTTAGATCTTAGAAATATTAATAGATGTAAACTACCTTCAGAGTAAGAATTTTTTGGCTTGCAAATTTTGCTTAACAGCCTCAACTTAAGAAGCTCACTACCTTTGCAATCAACTGGTTGGGCATAGAGCAAATATGGATTAAAAATGTGTATTACTAACACCATATTTTATTAATAATTGTTAAGATATCAATTAGGTATTCACTTAATGGCAATATTAGCACTTTTAGAAAATAAAGTAATATTTAGCTCAGCAAACTCCTGATCCATTAAGAAAAATCACATGTATAATTTATATCTAATTGTTCATTTTTGTGTGTGAGCACACACACACAACTAAGAAGGTAAAAATTAAAACAACTCCTCTTTAAGAGTTATTATGGTCAGACGCAGTGGCTCACGCCTGTAACCCCAGCACTAAGGGAGGCTGAGACAAGAGGACTGCCTGAGTCTAAGAGTTTGAGACGAGCCTAGGCAACATAGAAAAACCTCATATCTGCAATAAATCAGAAAATTAGCCAGATGTGGTGACACACACCTGTAGTCCCTGCTTCTCAGGAGGCGAAGGAGGAAGGATGACCTGAGTCCAGTGTTGAGGCTGCAGTAGCTGTGATTGTGCCACTGTACTCCAGCCTGGGCAACAGAGTGAGATTCTGACACCCCCCCAAGAAAGTTATTATGTACAATTTTTCTTTTGCAAAAAGAAGTTCTTATTATATTATAGCATAGTTTCAATAAAACTAACAAAAAGACATTTTCAAAATAAAACTATTTTAAAATAAAACTTTAAAATACAAATCTTAAAAATTATACTCCTAACTCCAAATAATATAAAAATAGACTATTAAGTGGTCCTCAACATATGCAACACTAGATCTGAAAAAATATAGCATTTGGCATGTCACACTTCACAAATCCTACTTTTTAATGCTTTTTCCCCCATATCTTCTTCCCCAAACCCACCATAGATCAGTAGCAAGAAACAATACCAAATGAAACAACATATTTTGGTAACATTATCTGAAACAACACCAAAACATGATGCTTTGTTTGTTTAGAAACAAGTTAGTTATAGTCAAAAAGTAAGCACTGTAGAATTATTTATAAGGAAATTATACTAAATATTGGTAGATTTCAAGATATTTACATTTTAATGCGATGAATTGTTTGTAAGTAAATCAGAGTTAGTGCTGGATGCAGTTTGCTTCAGTCACCTGAAACTAGAATAGCAGGCTCATTAAATATATATGTCAGCGATGCAGAGTCACTGCACCATATTGATGGAGCCCTCATTAATTTTCAATGATATAGCCACTATCATATTTGTGTTCTAAAAAAAATTAAGTGAGGTATAATCATTTGTCTTCATCTTAAAATTCTGTTTTTTACATATTCCAAAAAAAAACCTAAAATTCCAAAAGCATTTCTAATAAAGTCTGTCAAATTTTATATTTTCTTGTCTTTTGTAGAAAAACACATATATTTGCTTTTGCATATATATACTGTATATTTCTTGATATACAATATAAAAAATAAAATTAAAAATAGCAATACTATAAAGTTATCCTCTAAGTCACTTCACTGCATAAACAATAAAATTCATTTAGGCTTCCTACCTAATTGGTATCTGACTATATCTCAAAGCCAAGTACTATGACACTGATTATATATCATCAATAAAAAATAAAGATGTGACAAAATACAGGATTTGCAAAAACAAAAACAAAACAAATTATTATTCAATGTTTAAAGTTTGTTTTTTTAAGCTAGCATCCTGGAATCTAAAATATAAAGAGAAAATCGTTCTGAGTAGATCAAACTGATTTTGATAATATAGCATTTTCATTTTATGCATATGACGGTTGAATTATACAAACTGGATGCATTACATTAATAACATTTGTATGTAGCAAACACTAGCAAAATTTTATTGAACAATTTCTAATCGAGATTTCCCCAAAAAGAAGAGACTGCAGCTGACCAGGTGAGCTGTGCAACCATATACCCTTTGTTAGGCTTCAGTTTCACCACATGCTAAAAAAAAACAAAAAAACAAAAAAAAAACAAAGGTTGCGGGAGTGGGCATGGAACACAATTGGAAAGATGATTGCTAAACTCCTTCCAAATTTCCAAGGTTAAATTAACTAAGTCTGCCAACTTCCCATGAATCCTTTTTTTTTTTGAGTTGGCGTCTCACTCCGTTGCCCAGACTGGAGTGCAGTGGCCGCTTCCGGCCACCGCAGCCTCGACCAGCTGGGCTCCAGCGATCCTTCCACCTCAGCCTTCCGAGTAGCCAGAACTACAGGCACGCGCTACCACGCCCGGCTAATTTTTTTGATTTATTGTAGAGATGAGGTTTCCCCTGCCCAGGTGGGTCTCGAACCCGCGGGCTCAGGCAATCCACTCACCTCAGCCTCCCAAGGCGCAGGATTACAGGCTGAGCCACCGAGCCTGGCTCCCATGCATCCTTTAAATAAAACAAATAGCACTTTGTTGCCTGTACTTTTGCACAAGCTTCAATCCTAAACCTGAGAGCCAAATCAGATGCCACATTCCACTTTCCTAAAGGGGCTAATATTTAGGGAATTCCTCTTCAATGGCTGATTTGGAAAAAACCTTTCATGCATTTGGAACCACCTGAACATTTATATATTTGGAAACACCCAAACATTTTTGTTCCCTTGATGCTAACCTTGCAAACCTTCATCCATCTAAGATGTACCCATCAAAATTATTTGCTTACCCCAAATCCTTTTCCCTAAATCAGTAGAAAGCTACAATTAGGTTGCAGGATTTCAGGTTTCCGTTGCTTTAACAAATAGTATTTTTTTTTTTTTTTTTTGAGTTGAAGTCTTACTCTGTAGCCCAGGCTGGAGTGCAGTGGCACGTACGCTCCAAGCCACCACAGCCTCGACCTGCTGGGCTCCGGCAATCCTTCCGCCTCAGACTTCTGAGTAGCCGGAACTGCAGACGTGCGCTACCACGCCCAGCTACTTTTTCATTTTATTGTAGAGACGAGGTCTCACCAAGTTGCGCTATTTTTATTTTATTGTAGAGACGAGGTCTCCCCAAGTTGCCCGGGCTGGTCTCAAACCCGCGGGCTCAGGCAATCTACTCGCCTCGGCCTCCCAAATTGCTAGGATTACAGGCTGAGCCACCGAGCCCGGTCACAAATAGTACTTTTTAACAAAATAGCTTATTTAACAAATAGCATAAAGCCCACTTTCACATCTTAATTACAAAGAATATTTTCATAACTCTGAACTTTTCCTTCTTACTAAATAAAAAAAGGAAAACTAATTTCCTTTTAATGACTCAAAAGAACTAAAACACTATAAAACTAATGGGGCAGAAACCATGTTTGCCACATTCACTACTGTATTGCCAGTACCGTGTTTTCAAAACTCCTTGAGCTAATATAAAAACATATCTCTCCCTTGAAAGGTCCATGATAGAACCCAGAAACCTGTATCTACATACAAAAAGAAACATTACAAATAACATGATTACTAAATATTTTTGTAAACATAGTTTTAAAGAACTATAACATGAAGTTACACTTAGTAAGAAAAGGAGCTGAAATAAGTATGTAAAAGTATCTTAAAGACTGAAGTACATTAATAGTCATTTTTTTATCAAACCAAAAAATATGTATTACAGCCATAAAATAACCAATCCCTAATGAAGTATTCATATTCTGTAGTGTGATCAGCACCATCTCCCATATTGGAAAAGAACAATTATAGCTAATAAAAATAAGTAAAATTGTTGTATCTTAAGAAGGAGCTTTATTAATGTGAGGTCAAAGAAAACACTAAAACTATTGACTACAACAATTTTCTAATTAACTATTAATTTAATTAACCAAATTTTAAGAGCTTGAAGGAGGTTAAAAGTTATCTATTCTAAACAAATGAACAAATCAAGTTAAATGGCTAGCCTACAACTGACCAGTCTATGGCAAAACTAGAACTTAGATTTTCTTCCTTGTGACTCAGTGTTCTATTACTCAAACTGCCTCTAGATTATTAACATACATAGGACATCAACTCTTACAAATTTAGTAAAAGCAAAAACCACCTCCTTCAGGAGGAGAATCTTGAGACCTTCATTGTAATTACCATTCAGGAGATACGATCCATAAATTCTCTAGGAAATGTTAAAAGAAGCACAAGCAACTGCCAGTTATGAAGTAAAGAAAATACACAGGTAGATGTAGAACTGAGAAAATCTACAAGACTACAGGAGGAAGTAAATGGCTTATCAATAGTAAGGCCAGCTTTTGCTAACAAATATGATGGATGCCAGACTAGCCTTCCCACCATGAGCAACCATAAAACAAAATAAGACAATGGTTTGTAGGCACTAGACAACAGGCAGGACAAGACAGACATCCCTAAGAGACGGGAAACTTGCAAGGCAAGCCCTATAATCGCCTCAGCTCTCTACCTGGGAACAGTTGCCATGACCATGGCCCACCAAGCAAGAGTTTAAGAAGGGCATAGTGATTGTGCTAAGCCAAATGGGCAGAGATCAGAGTTCAGGGCAACTGATGTGGCTGAAATCCACAAGGCAGAGAGGCTAGATGACATATGGGATTCCCCCAAAAGTCCTTGGCCAAAAAATAGGCTGCACATGTGTAGGACAAAACAATCAATACTTAAAAGAGAGTGACTAAGGCGGGAACAGATACTGGAAGTTAAGGAGTACTGGGTATACCTTGGCTTTCCCACCAGCCAGAGTAGAGAAATCACATTAACACCTTATTAACACCTCAGATATCCAGCTGAGACGCCAAAAATACCTCAACTAAGAGTAAGACCCAGATCCTAAAATAAGACATATTCTAGGCTCACCATAACAAAAACTAAAATCAATTCCCAACAAGTGTCTCAAGAGATTAAAAGTTTGAAGATTGACTTACACTAAAGTAAGGAAACACAATAGGTTCTCTACAGAGTCATTCTAGCAAAGAGGAAAACTAAGACTACACAGGTTCAAGGTGATCAGCCAGTAGCTGAACTAGCTATAAATTTTTTAAAACAAGCTTTTTCTCAAAAAGATAAAATCAGACTCTCGATAATCTATCATGTGCAACTAAAAAGTACTAAATATGCACACGCACACATATACACAAAACACAATAACATAACCCATAGTCCAAAAAAAAAGCAGTCAATAGAAACCAACCCTGAGATAGCCAAAACAGAAAACTTAAGATCAGCTATTATAAATATTTTAAAGGAATTAATATAAAATATGTTCAAAAAATTTAAAAAAAAATTCAAAGAACTAAAAGAAAATATAATCTTAATGAGCCTATAGATAGGAAATCTCATCAGAGAAAGAACACCTATAAAAAGAACAAGATGAAAAAGCTAAAACAAAAAATACAATATCATGAAAAATCTACTGAAGGAGTTTAAAGGAATATTGGAAATGGCAGACAGGCATTAGTGAACTTGAAGGTAGATCACAGAAAGTATATAATCTAAAAAACAGAGAAGAAAAAACATGAGTCAAGTTAACTTTTCGGCAGAAACAGTAGAGTCCAGAAAACAATAAAATATATTTCAAGTGTTAAAAGAAATGTCACCCCATAATTCTATATTCAGCAAAAATATCCTTCAAACAGTATGGTGAAATAACACTTTTGGATACACAAAATCTGAGTAAATTCTTCACCAACAGATCTACAGTAGAAATGCTAAAAAACGTCTTTCTGGCAGAAGGAAATCAATACAACCACACAGTCAGATTCAAAGGAAGGAAGAACAAAACCAAAGATAGTAAATAAGTAAAAAAATTAAAGTCATTTCACCACTTCATGTCCATTAGAATGGCTATAATTAAAAGACAGTTAATAGTTGTTGGCAACTATGTAGGGAAACTAAAATCTTCATTCATTGCTGGGGTGAATGTAAAATGGTTCAGTCACTTTGGAAAACAATCTAAAATGGTTCAGTCACTCTGGAAAACAATCTGATAGTTCTCAAATGGATAAACATAGAGTTACCATATGACTCAACAATTGTACTCCTAGGTATGTACCTAAGAGAACAAAAACATTTGTCCATACAAACATTTGTACGTGAATGTTTGTAGTAGCATTAGTCATAATAGCCAAAAAGTAGAAGCATTCAAAAAATTAACCAGGCATGGTGGTGCATGCCTCTCGTCCCAGCTACTCAGGAGGCTGAAGCAGAAGGAACACCTGAGCCCAGGAGGTTGAGACTGCATTAGGCCACTGCACCCCAGTCTGAGCAACAGAATGAAACCTCTATCCATAAATAAGTAAATAAAAATAAATGTAGAAACAATCCAAATGTTCTTCAACTGAGGAATGGATAAAATGTGATATACATTGTGAAATTATATTCAGCAATAAAAAGAAATAAAGTTCTGATACATGCTACACGGATAAACCTTGAAAACATTATACTAAGTAAAAGAAGTCAGTTCAGAAGACCACATATTGTGACTCAATTTATATGAAATTTCCAGAATAGGTAAATCTATTAGACAGAATGCAGTTTATAGGTTGCCTAGTGCTAAGGAGAAAGAGGTGGGGGTTAGTGACAGCTAAGTGGTGAGGGGTTTTTGGAGGTATAACAAAAATACACATCTCTGAGAATATACTAAAAGATATTGAATTGCACGCTTGGTTTTTTTAGTTTTGGTTTTCTTTTTTGAGTTGGGGTTTCACTCTGTTGCCCAGACTGAAGGGGGATGGCATAATCACAGGTTACTGCAGATTCCAACACCTGGGCTTGAACAATCATCCCACTTTAGCTTCCTAAGAAGATGGAACTACAGGCATGTGATACCACAGTCAGCTATTTTTTTTTTTACTTTTATGTCGAGGAGAGGTCTTGCTGTGTTGCTTAGGTTGGTCTCAAAGTCCTGGGCTCAAACAATCCTCCCACCTTGGCCTCCCAAAGTGCTGGGATTACAGGCATAAGCCATCACACCCGGCCTGAGCTGTACACTTGAAATTGAGTGAAATTTATGGTATGTGAATTTTACTCAATAAAGTTGTTTATTAAAAATCTATATTTCCTTAATGACAGCTGGCTGTTTAAATCAAAAATAAAAACACTGAATCATATATAAAAGTAAAGATATACCTAAAGAAACCACTAAATATAATAATAAAAATAATAACAATAGTTATTTGCTAGTAGGCCAAAACTTTAAAATATCCCATTCAAAATAAGCAGAAAAGGAGCAAGAGAAAAACAAAAGGGGTAAATGGAAAACAAATAGGCTTAAACCAATGATATAATTACACTAGATATAAATGAACATACCAATTAAAAAGCAGAGGCTGTCAAACCAGATAAAATGGCAAGATCCAACTAACTATTTACAGTTTACCAGAGCTAAGACACACACTGGTTGAGAGTAAATGGATAAAAAATATATATACTATCAAAGAGCAAGCATAAGAAAGTTAACAGTGTCCTATTAATATTAGACAAAAATTACAGGACAGAGAGTATTACCAGAAACGAAGAAGGACATTTCATAATGATAAAAGGAAAACTTTATCAGAAAGGCATAGAAACCCTAAATATGTACCTAACAAGAGAACTTTAAAATACATGAAGTGACTTCCAGGCAAGATGGCAATGGAACAGGTTGGAATGTGAGAGTCTCCACAAAAGCAAGGGTACATAAAGACTCTCTGCATGAGTGGTTATGTGCTGGTGGGTGAGTGAAAGTCCATCTGAGGGGAGGCTCAGGTTCATGCACCCAGGGCTCTCCTCCGGAGGGGACTGCAAACCACCACAGCCCTGAGATTAGAGACCTGGGCGTGCAGGATCATAAATCATCTGCCGTTCTTGAGGCTCTCTTGATAGGAGGCAGCAGAGAACATGCACCCCTCACCACCTGGTACCTGGCCCATGCCATCACCTGCAGCAGCAGACTGGGTACAAGAAGGAGAACCTGTGGAGGTGGCAGGTTTTGGAAATCTGGAATAAAGCTCCAACGCCAGTGATGAGATGCTGATGGGCACCACCTTCTCAATCCCAGGACCAGACAGAGACCTACACTGCCCCACCAAACTCCACCGGGCCTCCATCTTGGGACCCAGAAGCAATCCTCTCATCAGACTCAGAGAAACAGATGTCCCTCCCCCATGCTGGAACAGGTACGGACACATCAGATCTGAGTGGGAGACTTGATAGCAGCAGCAAGGAGTAGGGTGAGTCTGGATCTGATCAATCCTCCTCCCACAGTAGTCCATGAAGCATCTGACCCACGTTGAGAGCAACCCTATCAGCCTGCACTGAGAGTGGAGGGGAGGACCTAGAGACCAAAGCCGCTCCCTAAGGTGGAGGCGGCAGCAGGAACCTGGGGTTACAGAAACAGAGATTTTTTTTGTTTTTGGGTTTTTTTCTGTCTCTTTCTTTCTGTTTTTGTTTACATTTGTTTTACTTGCTTTGTTTCTATTGTTTTAATTTTTTTTTTAAGATTTTCTGTTTATAGATGGGTATTTTTGCGGAAGAGTACACCAACAGGAGGGTCTTTGTTTGTTTGTATGACTGTCTGTATGTTTTTGTCTTTTTTCTGTCTTTGTTCCTCTGTTTATTCGTTAGTTGGTATGCCTATCTGTTTTCCCTCTTCAACTTCACTCTCTCCACGTTTTTTTTGTCTTCCTCCTTCCTTTTTCCATTCTTTTCCCTTTTCTTATCTCATTTTGCTATCAGAGAGCAAACAGACACCTGAACTGCATGAACAGATTATAAGGCAGTGAGAAGTGGGTTCCAGGGAGCCCACACACCTGTCACCGGATACTGGGATCTTGCAGATAGGTTCTGAATCACAGCTCCCTCCTTAATTAAATTTCAAAACTGCAAAAAGTAGAGGCCCTCACCCCCAATCCAGCTATAGAATTTTATAAAACCAGAGGATCTGCATAAAGAAGAAGAGGAGGTTGAGCAAACAGAAATAAAAGCTATCCCCCCATCACTAAACAAAAAAATGAAAAAAAGATGTAAAAAAAGGGGGGGAAAATCTACACAAATGAAGAAAAACCAGAGGAAGAATCTGCGTCTCAAACAGATTCCTGGGAGGTCAGCCACAGAGAATGCAGACTTCGGAACTCAAACAATGAAGAGCCCCCAGATTGACTAGTCTCAAACCAAAAACCCAGATATCAACATACAGAGAAAATAAGTAGAAATGAGGAGAGACAAGAGAAAAGAATGAAGAAGTTGATAACTGAGATAATAGCAATAAAGAATACAGTGAATGAAAAAAATAACAATCTGTTAAGCATAGAAAGCAGAAATAACCAAGCAGAAGAAAGAATCTCAGAGCTTGAGGACCAAAATATGGAACTAACCCAAATTGTTAAAAACATAGAAAAGAAATTTAAAAAGACAGAACAAAACCTCCAAGAGATGAGCAATTATTTCAAGAGGCCTAAGATTAATTGGAATCCGGGAGGCAGATAGAGAGACAAAGGCCACCCTGGAACAAACATTCCATGAAATTATTCAAGAAAATTTCCCTCATCTCATCAGTGACGTGACCATTCAAACACAAGACATTCAGAGAACCCTTGTAAGACAACATGAGAAGACCAACTACTAGACACATAGTAATTTGCCTACACAAAGTAGATATAAAAGAAAAAAATCCTAAAGGCAGCAAGAGAGAAAGGTCAGACTAGCTACTGGGGAAGACCAATTAGAATAGCAGCAGACTTATCTACAGAAACACTTCAGGCTGAGAAAGCTTGGAGCCATATCTTCAAGTGCTCAGAGATAAACAATTTCAACCAAGAATTACCTACTCTGCTAAGCTAAGTTTCATCAGTGATGGAGAATTAAAATTCTTCCCAGATATTCAATCCCTAAGAGTTTACGTTGTCTCCAGACCAGCACTACTAGAAACACCTTAGAAAGTATTAAACGCCGGGCACAGTAGCTCAAGACTGTAATCCCAGCACTTTGAGAGGCCGAGGTGAGAGGATTGTCTGAGTCCGGGGGTTCGAACCCATGCCGGACAACTTGGTGAGACCCTGTCTCTACAATAAATAAAAAAAGTAGCCAAGGGTGGTGGCACATGCCTGTAGTTCTAGCTACTTGAAAGGCTGAGGCAGAAGGATCATCTGAACCCAGCAGGTTGACACTGGGGTGGCCATGAGCGTGCCACTGCACTCCAGCCTGGGCGACAGAGTGAGACTCGAACTCGAAAAAAATAAAAATAAAATAAAATAAACAAAGGTGACCTTTCAGGAACAAGATGAGAGGTCAGAATGGGTATGTAGGAAAAGTATCCATTATTTTTTAAAAAAAAAGTATTAAACAAAGAAGAAAGGAAAAAAAGAACGAAAACACTCTTCCCAAGAATGCAGGAAAAAGACTGAAAACAAACATGAATAAACCCAAAAATCAAAAAAAGACAACAAAGAAATAAACAAACAGTAGTAATAACAACAAACTCTACAGGAACCTCATGACAGGGATAAACTCTCACATCTCAATAATTAGTCTGAATGTGAATGGGCTAAATGAACCACTGAAAAGACATAGAATGGCAAACTGGATAAAATATCATGATGCAACGATATATTATCTACAAGAGACGCATCTCACCAGAAAGGACATTCACAGACTCAAAGTAAGAGGATGGGAAACAAAATTTCGAGCAAACGGAGCACAAAGGAAAGCAGAAGTCGTGATCTTAATATCAGACAAAATACCCTTTAAGTTGCCAAAAAGTAAAAAATATACAGAAGGTAACCACGTAATGATAAAAGGTTCAATTCATAAACAAGATATATCCATTCTAAACATATATGCACCCAACATAGGAGCACCAACTTTCATAAAGCAGCTTCTAAGTAAACAAAAAAAATATATTGACTCTAACACTATCATAGCTGGGGACTTAAACATCCCACTAACAACTCTAGACAGATCAAGACAAAAAGTCAACAAGGAGAACCGAAACCTCAACATGACGCTTGACCAAATGGACTTAATTGATATCTGCAGAACATCACAGGTGTAACAATCACAGAATATACATTCTACTCTTCACCACATGGAACTTACTCCAAGATTGACCACATTCTTGGCCATAAATCAAGCATAAAGGAATTTCATATGATTGAAATTCTGCCATGCACCTTCTCAGACCACAGTGGAATAAAAATAAAGATCAATATAAACAAAGTTCCCCCCAAACCCACAAAGACATGGACACTAAACAGCATGATGCTAAACATCTACTGGGCCAACACAGAAGTCAAAACAGAGATGAAAAGATACCTGGAAACAAGTGAAAACAAAGAAACACCTTATCAAAATCTCTGGGATGCCAGGAAAGCAATACTAACAGGGGAATTGATACCTCTATGAGCACTCATGAAGAAAATGGAAAGATCACAAGTTAACAGTCTAACAAATCACCTAAGGAAGCTGGAAAAACAAGACCACCAAAACTCTAACTTCAGCAGAAGAATCCAGATCATCAAAATAAAAGCCCTTAGCCGGGCATGGGAGCGCGCGCCCCTTTAATTCCAGCTACTTGGAAGGCTGAGGCGGAAGGATCGCCGGAGCCCAGCAGGTCGAGGCTGCGGTAGCCGGAAGCAGCCACTGCACTCCAGTCTGGACGACTGAGTGCGACTCCAACTCAAAAAATAAAAAATTTACATTTAAATTTAAAAAGCCCAAATTTGGGGCATAGAAGACAAAAATATAATACAAAAAGTCAATGAAGCTAAAACCTGGTATAAACAAGATTGATGGACCCTTAGCTAGACTGACCAAGAAAAAAAGAGAAAAAGCCCAAATAAACACAAACATAAATGCAAAAGATGATGTCACAACTGACCCCCAAAGAAATACAAAAGATGATCAGAGATTACTATGTACACCTGTATGGAAACAAATCAAAAACCTAAATGAAAGGAGGACTTTTTTACATCACACAACCTCTTCAGGTAGAAACAAGAAGAAATCAAGACCCTAAATAAAACCAATAACAACTCAGAAAATCAACTACGTCATAAGAAAACTACCTACAAAAAAAAGCCCTGAACCAGATAGCTTTTCCGCAGAATTCAACAAAACATACAAGAAGGAGCTGATATCAATCCTTTTGAAAATATTCCAGGAAATCAAGAAAGAACTCTCCCCAAATCATTTTATGCAGCTAACATCACATTGATACCCAAACTGGGTAAAGATCTAACAAAGAAAGAGGCCAATATCACTGATGAACATAGATGCTAAAACTCCCAACAAGATTCTAGCAAACTGGATCCAACAACACATCTCAAAAAATATCCACCATGACCAAGTAGGCTTCATCAGCCCCGGGATGCAGGGCTGTTCAAATCTGCAAGACCACAAACGTAATTAAATATATCAACAGATATAAAGACAAAAAACACATGATTATATCATTACATGCAGAAAAAGCTTTCGATAAAATCCAGCATCCCTTCATGATAAAAACCCTCAAACATCTAGGCATAGATGGAACATACCTCAAAATAGTAAGAGCCATCTACGAGAAACCCACAGCCAGCATACTGCTAAACAAACAGAAATTGGAACCATTTCCCCTGAAAACGGGAATAAGACAAGGATGCCCGCTCTCAGCCCTCCTGTTCAACATAGTATTGGAAGTCCTAGCTAGAGCAATCAGAAAAGAGAAGGAAATGAAGGGTATCCAAATAGAAAAGAGAAAGTTATCCCTCTTTGCAGATGACATCATTCTATAACTCGAAACCCCAAGAGAATCTGCCAAAACCCTCTTTGCACTGTTAAAGGACTTTGGCAAAGTCTCAGGGTATAAAACAAATGTGCAAAAGTCAGTCGTATTCCTATACACCAATAATACACAAACAGAAAACCAAATAAAAAGCACAATCCCATTCACAATAGCCACACAAAAAAATGAAATACCTTGGTATCTTCCTAACCAGAGAAATCAAAGACCTTTACAAAGAAAACTGCAAAACACAGTTCAAAGAAATCAAAGATAACACAAACAAATGGAAAAATATTATTCCATGCTCATGGATTGGAAGAATCAACACTGTTAAGATGTCTATCCTACCCAAAACAATCTACAGATTTAACACCCATTAAATTACCAGCAGCATTCTTCTCAGACCTGGAAACAACAATACAGGAATTCATATGGAAACATAAATGACCACGAACAGCCAAAACAACTCTCATCAAAAACAAAAAAGTGGGAGGCATCACACTCCCAGACTTTAAACTTTATTATAAAATTACAATAATCAAAACAGCCTGGTATTGGTACAAGAACAAACATACAGGCCAATCGAACAGGATAGGGATTCCGTAAGTAAAACCTAAAGTTCTCAACCAACTCATCTTCGATAAAGCCTCTGACAACAAGTGGGGAGAGGAGAACCTATTCAGTAAATAGTACTGGGAACACTGGCTGACCACATGCAGAAGATTAAAACAAGATCCCTATCTATCACCATACATAAAAATCAACTTTCAGTGGATCAAACACCTAAACATAAAACCTCAAACTATAAATACCATAGAAAATGCAGGAGACACCCTTATGGAAATTGAACTGGCAACCAATTCCTGATCAAAACCCCTAGTGCCCATGCCATAAGAGATAAGATAGACAAGTGGAACCTCATCAAACTGGCAAGTTTCTGCAAAGCCAAAGAAACCAATGAGAGAGTGAGGAGACAGCCCACAGAGTAGAGAAAAATATTTGCCAGCTGTATACCTGACGTAGGCCTAACATCCAGAATCTACAGGGAACCCAAACATGCCAAAAAGAAAAAACAAACAGCTCCATTATAAAGTGAGCAAAAGATATGAACAGACACTTGTCAAAAGAAGACATACGAGCAGCCAACAGATACATGAAAAAATGCTCAGCCTCACTAGTCATCAAAGAAATGCAAATTAAAACCACACTAAGATATCACCTAACTCTAGTCAGGAGGGCCATCATCAATAACTCAAAAAACAACAGATGCTAGAGATGATGCAGCAAAAAGGTGACACTTCTACACTGTTGGTGGGAGTGTAAACTAGTACAGCCTTTGTGGAAAACTGTGGCGATTCCTAAAAGATCTAAAAATTGACCTTCTATACAACCCCACAATCTCCCTACTGGGAATATACCCCGAGGAACTCAAATCACTGTATAAAAAAGACACCTGCACACATGTTTATTGCAGCATTATTTACAATAGGAAAAACATAGAACCAACTGCACTGTCCATCGAAAGAGGACTGGGCTGGGCGCAGTGGCTCAAGCCTATAATTTCAGAACTTTGGGAGGCTGAGGTGAGAAGATTGCCTGAGCCCACGGGTTAGAGACAAGCCTAGGCAACTTTGCAAGACCTCATCTCTACAATAAGTCACAAAATTAGCTAGGTGTGGTAGCACACACCTGTAGTTCCAGCTACTCGGAAGGCTGAGGCAGAAGGATCACCTGAGCCCAGAGGGTTGACGCTGGGGTGGCCATGAGCATGCCACTGCACTCCAGCCTGGGCAACAGAGTGAGACTCCAACTTAAAATTTTAAAAAATGTAAATGTAAAACAAGAAAAGAAGAGGACTGGATTAAAAAATGTGGTACATATACACGATAGAATATTACACAGCCATAAAGACAAAATTATGAACTTCGCAGCAACCTGGATGGACTTTGAAGCTAAAGTACTGAGTGCGCTATCACAGAAACAAGGAACCAATTATCACATGTTCTCACTCATAAGTGGACCTTGAACAACTATCGTAATACTATAAGAAAGGGATTAGTAGTAGTGGGAAGCTGCCAGGGGTGTGTGGGGGCGGGGCTGGTGGTAGTGGGAAACTGCCAGGGTAAAGGGGGGCACACCACATCAACAAGGGTACCTGCATAATGAACATCTGTATACCTAACTCTGCATTGTACCTCACATCTTTAAAATTAAAAACTAAAAAAAATACATGAAGTATGACAAAAAGAGAAATTGACATATCTACCATCAGTTGGAGTAACTGATAAAATGAGTAGATAAAATAAAATATAAGGATATAGAAGATCTGAGTAACACCATCAACCAAGTTGATCTCGTTGACATTTACAATGCACTATATCCAATGACCACAGAATACACATTACTTCAAACGTACATTGACTGTTATAAGACAGGTCATATGCCAGACCATAAGTAAGTTTTCAGGAAATTTTTAAAAATGGAAATTTTATAGAGTATGTACTCTTACAACATCAGAATAAAATCAGAAATTAGTAACAACATATATAGAAAGTCCTTTTTTTCTAAATTTTCCATCTGGAATGAGTGCCTTTTCCTAATTTTTCTACCCAGAAGCGATGCTGTGTCACATTTGCACTAAGGTACTAAATAAGATCAGTATATTAAATAAGTTAATACCACTTATTAGTTATTTTTACCAACAAGTAAATTTAACCTTAACCTGACAAAACTTATAACAATTTAGAGGAAATACAAAGAACAGAGGAACATATTTAACAACATCAGAGATGTTATAAGCAAAATTCAGACTCTTCAAGATAAACAATCCAGTAACATCAGTAAATAAAAGGAAGAGAAATAGGGGAAGAGAAAAAAGGGAAAGAAGAGAAAGAAAGGTCTTAAGTAAATACGGCAAAATATTGACTTTTATATAATCAGGATGGTAGATACAAGGTTTTGCTTATTTAGTACTTTGCATCTTGTGAATGTTTAAAATTTTTAAAAATAGATTTAGTAAAATCGGAAACATACAATTTCCAGAGACAGGTTTTGCCAAGAATGGTTGGGATAGAAATTAAATTATGAAAGATTGTAGCTAAATGAGAATTAGATATAACTGACTCCATCTAATTCAATATGCCTTCAGAATTCTATGAAAGTCTCATTTCTTGAAATAGGTGTGGCCCTATAAAAAAAAAGAAAAAGAAAAAAATTACCCTTTCTGTAATCGAGACAAAGTTCATCCTTGAATTGAAAAAAGGAAAAAACCCATGAAATTCCATCCTCTTCCATGTGCATACATCAATTCATTTGTGCATTTGCTGGACTGAACTGATACATAAGGAAATATGCTTCTCAATTATGCTAGTAGCTAAGGAAGAAAGGCATTTTCATGTTTTGCCTCTTTGTCTTCTCTCTTTTCTGCTCCTGTATTTTCTCTCATAAGTAGTACTCCTAAATAATCTTTCCATAATCCAATACTTCCTATCTTTTATGAAGCACTACTCCTACTAAGTTTATCACTTGCCTCCTAAAATGTCTTTGCTACTTGATGACAGGAACAAAAAATAAGTTAATAAAATCCTGTGGAAGCCAGCCTTCAAGATGGCCCAGTGATCCCTGCCTCATGGTATTCACACTCTTGTGTGTAAATACCCTTCCACATTGTGACACTAAAATACAACAGAAGTAATGTTATGTCACTTCTATCACTAGGCTTTTAAAAGGCTCTGCAACTTTCACCTTCCTCCTTCCCTTTCTCCCCTCCTCCCCTCCTCACCCCATATCACTATTTCTGAGGGAAGCCAAGTCATAAGTAACCCTATGGAGGGGTCCAGGGGGAGGAACTGAAGTCTCCTAACAAGAACCACAGGAGCAACCTTGGAAACAGATATTCCAGGCCCAGTCAAGCCTAGACGGCAGTCTCAGTCAGCAGCTTGACTACTGAGCCAGAATCATTTAGCCAAGCTACTCCCGAATACCTATCCCTCAGAAACTGCATAAAAAATGTTTGTTGTTTTAAGCTACTAATTGTGATTGTTATTTATTATACAGCAATAGATGGCTAATCCAAACAGTAATGCTAAATAACACTTGGTCCTCTCAGACTAACAAGTATATTATAAAAATGCCTATATTCAATCCCATGAAATACATGCCATACAAACTAAACACAGTATTTAAATCAAAAAATTTTCTCATTAAGATTCCTAATGTTTTTCTTATCTATCAGAATGTAAGATTTAAAAAATAAATAATAGCCAACATCAGCAAAAAAGGGTGGCAATAAGAATCACCCATACAGTTGCTGGGAACATAATACAATCTCTTTTTTTTTCAAATAGGGTCTGGCTAATTTGCCCAGGCTAGTCTCTAACTCCTAAGCTCAAGCAATCCTCCCACCTCATCTTCCCAGTTAGCTGGGATTACAGGCACGAACCACTGTGCCTGGCCTGATGCAATCTTTTTTGAGAAAAACTGGACAATTCTTATCAAGCTTTAAGTCATAAATCTGACCCAACAATTCCACTACTGAATTTCTACCCTACGATTTAACCTTATATATTACGATATAGTGACTTAAGTGCTCAAAGATATATAAGTATATGTAACATATATATGGATGCTTACTCCAGTAAAAAAAAAAAACAGAAAACCCTGTAATCCCAACACTTTGGGAGTGGAGGCAGAGGATTGCCTGACTCCAGGGATTTGAAACCAACCTGGGCAACTTGACAAGACCTCGTCTCTACAACAAATCAAAAAATTAGCCAATGGGGTAGCACGCGCCTGTAGTTGCAGCTCCTTGGAAGGCTGAGGTGGAAGGATCACCTGAGCCCAGCAGGTTGAGGCTGTGGTAGCTGTGATCGTGTGACTAGACTCCAGCCTGGATGACAGAGTGAGATTCTGATATATTCTCTCATTCTCTCTCTCTCTCTCTCTCTCTCTCTCTCTCTCTCTCTCTCTCTCTCAGAGTAAGACTCTGACATTCTCTCTCTGTCTTTCTCTCTCTTCCCCCATATACATATATATATTTTTTTAATTTGGGTAAATCAGTTTTATTATAATTGAACAACCTAAAATTTCCCCACTGGGGAAGCAAATCACAGAAATTTTTAAATTTTACTTTTCACTTAATCTCTTATGTTGCTTTCATTATTAATTGCTTATATAATTTTAAATGTTTTAATGATTACAAAAAAAAATCAGAAAGCTCTCTCCTATATTCAGATATACCACAAAGCTTTATTTTTATTTTTCATTTTTTGAGTCAGGGTCTCATTCTTTCACCCAGGCTAAAGTGCAGTAGTAGCACAATCATGGCTCACCACAGCCTAGACCTCCTGGGTTCAAGTAACCCTTCTGTCTCAGGCTCTTGAGTAGCTGGGACTACAGGTATGCACCGCTATACTCAGTTTACTTTTTTTACTTCTTGTACAGACAAGGTCTCACTATGTTGTCCAGGCTGGTCTCAAACTCCTGGTTTCAAGCAATCTCTCTACTTTGGTCTCCCAAAGTGCTGGGATTACAAGCATGAGCCACCATACCCAGCCACTGCAAAGTTTTAGCCTAGATTAAGGTACCTCTTAACAAGAATAAATTAAAAGAACATGCTAAAGAGTTCATATTAATAAAATTACAAGCCAGGCGCGGTGGCTTATGCCTGTAATCCCAGCACTTTGGGAGGCAGAGGTGAGAGAGTTGCCTATGGGTTCAGATTCAAGACCAGCCTGGGGAAATTTGGCAAGATTTCATCTCTACAATAAATCCAAAAAAAAAAAATTAGCAGGGCATGGTGGCACATGCCTGTAGTTCCTACTACTTAGAAGGCTGAGGTGGAAGGATGGCCTGAGCTCAGCAGGTAGAGGCTGAGGTGGCCATGAGCATGCCACTGCACTCCTCCAGCCTGGGCAACAGAGTGAGACTGACTCAAAAAAAATAAAAGGAAAATTACAACAGACTCATAATTAAAACTATATTTTCAAGTTTATAGTGTATTTCATTCATTTAAAGATTATCATTATTGTAAAGTCTATCATAGCAGGTCAAATAAATTATTTTAGTTTCATTTCTGCTTATCACCCATACCACACATAATGACAGTATGATAGCCAATATATACAGAACAAATCTTTTACGACAGAAACTCTACTAAATACCCCTAAATATTTTATATCTACTATTTAATCCTCAAAGCCTATGATACAGCACTATTTTCTGTATCGTACAGATATGGAGAATGATTAACCAATAATTAGTCATTTTGCCCAAGGCCACAGAGTCTGTAAGAGTAAAGAATTTGAAAACAGGCTGATTCCAAAGCTTGATCTCTCAACAATACTCTGTAGCCTTTTATTAATTTTGTTCACACCTCAAGTAAAAAAAAAAAAAAGACTGTGAAGTGTAGTCTGTAGCTAATAGATTAGCAAATTAACCAAAGTAAATGCAATACCAGAACAAATTTAGACAATTCTTAACTTTTAGTCCTTAACATAAAGAACTGAGGATACAACAAAAGCAATTCCCATTTAAATATTTTATAATTATCTAATAAAATGTTATTTATATTACTGAAATCCTATAATTTTCCCTGACTTGCTAATTTGTTTAGCCAGAAAATTACATTTAGCATCCTTCCAGTAAGTTACATTCTGTATCCTTCACACACCAGAAAACTAAAAGAGAAAAAACACCTTTCCTTAAGCTCCAACTACAACAAACATGATACAGGCAAATGGAGAGAAATTGAATGAAATCGCTCTAAAAACCTAATAATCTATCTATATTTGCCTTGTTTCCCTTCTCCATGCATTCTACTTGATTACTTTTACCTTACTTTTAATCCTTAACCATTCAATCATAGCTCTGTTGTACTTCCTTTGGAGTAAAGCAAAGGAAAATATTCATTAGAAAAAGGGACCAATTAAGTAAATTAATAAATCCCATAAAATTATAACTACAGTTAATCATGCAATTTATGCTTACCTCAAGACTTTGTCTACCACACTGTAGATTATCCTTTATTTTTTATCTCTAAGAAATTTCAGAGAAACTACAGGACTATAATATGTGTTCACCATTATATGGTACCTTTCATCCCAAAGTGTTTCACAAAGCCACCTTTACTAAACCACATCTGACCATAAAAATCTGGCAAGAAACACTCTGACCAATTCCTACGTGTACTCTTCAAAATACACAAATCCAACCTCCTCCTCAGTCCCGCCCCTTCCCAAAAATGGTCGTTCTAGAGTCAGACTTCCTAGGTTCAAACTCTAGAAAGGCCTACTTAATAAGGGACCTTGGGCAGTCCCCATTTCCTTCTCTGTGAAATGGAAATTATACCAGCACCCCCTCCACGGGGCTGTTGTAGGAATTGAGATAATTCAAGGCACGGCGCTTAAAACATGGCCTGGCACAAAATGTGCACTTAAAAAATACCAGTCGTTATTTTATCTCCACAATTAACTGCCTATAGTGTGGGTTTTCTTCATTTTAGTAATGAGTCTAACTGAACTGCATCAGAACAAGCGGGCACCCACACGGGTCTTTCAAACAGCAGTATATACTCTTAGTAACTGTAAGTTTTCGTAGCACTTTCGCTCTTTTGCAGTAAAAACATGTTGTATGATGTTAAAGAAACACTGCAATCCCCCCACGCCTTTAACCAGCGATATGTCTGGGGCTCAGCTGATTACACAAAGCCTGGAAATACAGTCGGGATTTTCACTAGCTATGAAAAGGGAGTCTGACAAACTGCTGGGTACCACACTGGGAACCCGAGGTTCTAAGCAGGCCAGAGCCACTCCGGGCTGGCGGCCACATTCCGTTAAAAGCCACAAAGCTTTATTTTCCCATTTTCCTCCCCATTGTTGAAACTCACAAAGCCCTTTCCTCCCCCGAGTCGAGGCCTAGCATCTCCTGGCCCTCTCCTCCACTCCGCGCGTCTCTCCCCAGGGAATACACTGCCGCCCTACTCACAGAGTGTGTCCGCATACATTCACCATCAGCTTCAAGGACGGGTTCCGATATTTGGTGGTCTTACACCGCGGGCAGCCCTGATCGTCCATGGCGTCCTCTTCTAGCGACTCTCCCCGACGCCGGCTTCAGCCACAGTTACATACGAACCCCCGCCGACCCAACGCCAAGCAGGTTCCTACCAACAGGCACTTGGCAGGGACGGTCCTTCGCGAAAGAGCACCGGCTAGGAGCGAGGCACTGCAACACAAACGTTCCGGCTGCCAGTTCTCGGGTCCTGCAGAAGGGGCTTGGCCTTAGCCTTCCGTAATACTTTGAATTTGACTGGGGCGGGGGCGTTTTAAATGACAATTATACTCAAAGCCTTATCTCTACGCACCTACTTCCATTTTTCATGGCACTGTGTCACAACTAGGAAAATAAATTCCATCTTGTTCTGTCTGAAAGCATTCTCATGAAGTCAAAAATTTATAGCCAGTATGCATGTATATCCGATAATTCAGACCAGTATTTTCTTTTGGACAATTTGATAGCCTGTGCTTTATACTTCTTTATAATTGCATAGACATGTAAGCTTAGAAAATAATATGCATTTGCAGATACAAAGCTTGTAAAATCTATCTACCTTTACCCCATCCATCAAATATAACATGTACTTTCCCCAAATACTTAGGGGGAAAAAATCTTATAAGAATACATACACACAACTTTATTTCAGCAATTCCAAGATCTGACAGCCTGAATCTCTTTGTAAATTGTAAGCCATGTTCACTGAAGCTCTCAAGAAGGCAAATTGAAGTCTGTAAATAGATTTATTAGACAATAAACTTTTACCACTGTAAGGGACACATCTTATTCATCTCCAAAATAAGAACTTGTTGACATTTAATAAGTAGAATAAATGAAGAATTAATGAATTACCATCAAATCATAGTATAATGTGAAAATTTTTAATACCAATCATTTGCTTGTAGTCACTTTCTTCTAACCCAAACTCCATCAGAAGTTAGCATGCAGACAAGGCTTTTTAAATGAATCCATACAATGAATACCAGCTGTATACATTCATAGTAACTTTAACTCTTCACAGCACTTTTGCTCTTTTCAATAAAAACACAAAAATGAACAGTCCTGCTCTCATGTTTTCAAATAGAGAACCCAGTAGGTAACCCATAGCCCAGAAATACAGTTGGGATTTCCACGGGTTATACAGGGAGAATCCGACAAACAGGATAGTACATCTAGGAACCAACAGACCAAAGCAGACCATGGCAGAACAAGCTTTATATTAGCATAAAAACATCAGGGATACACCTGATAAATAAACCATATAATCTCCCTGATCATAATATTATTCATTAACAGGAGTTAACCAGATATAAATTTACTAAAATAGGCAACACCAAATGCTGTGCTGACCTGGCTTATTATGCTGCCATTATGTTATTGAAAGACCAAAACCAAACCAATTACATGATTCAACGTGATCTCCAAGAATAAAAGCAACTTTAGGATCTTTATATTTTAACAGAACAGGAAACTTTGGGTGAAAGAATGAATGTGGTCCATGAGCCAATAAAATTTCTAGCCAACACTATATTGAGAAGTTATCCACAGTTGGTATTATTGTTTATTACCACCAGGACAGTTTTAATTATGTCTTTGAAGGACATAACCACAACAATGTTGTGAAGTGAATTGCTTTTCCTTTCTTCCAAGCCTTAAGATCAAGGCAAAGAAAGTACAGTACTAAAGACTTTGAGAGTAAACATTGCTATAAGCTTTATCCTTTTCCCAGGTAGGAGGTGACTAACTGGAAAGCGTGGTGACAACAGCTGTCTTGGAACTCTATCAGATAAGCTTTACTCACGGAGCTAAAGTTAGTAGAAAATAGTGTTTGTAGATTTGGCCTCTGACACCAAGAGCACTGGATTCAAGTGCTGGCTTCATCACTTACTACTTACATGACCTTGAGCCTCAGTTTTCTCAATCCTAAATTGAGGATAATGCTTGTAAAGATTAAATAAGATATTTCATTTAAAGTGCATAATACATTACCTAGCACAAAGTAAGAGCTCAGTAACTGCTGGGAATTATTAATAGTAGTCTTAGTAGCAGTAGCAGTAGGATTATCTAAAAGAGGCATTATAATGTAATAGGAAGACCCTGACCTTTTAAATCAGAGAGATCTATGTTTGAACCAAATTTCTTATTCTCTCTTACCTCAATTTCCTTCCTCCATATATTTTATAGGATAGCTATAATAATAAAATTTCATGGCACAGACATATATAAAGGTCCCACTACAATGCGTCATACACAACAAAAACTCTGAAATGCACATCATTATCACTGGTGGGACTCACTGATATAGAATGGCTAAAGAGCTTGAAAGAGAAAGCACTGACAACACCAGACTTCTGATTCAAATGGAACTTCAACTTATGTAGAAAACCTCCAAACTCAAGTTTCCTAAGAGAGGACCAATGGAGCCCATTATTCTTCTTCCCAAATCTGCTCATCCTCTAGCATTCCTACCTTAGTTAACCTCCCCTGAGGCAGTATTTCTCAAATGCAGACCTTCCTTTGTAACCCCAAGGCTATGGACCCAGATTGGGCTTTCCTCATCTAAACAAGATACATATTGTTTTCTCACTTTATGAGAGATAGCATCTCTCCCCAACTTCTTATGAAAAATAGTCCCTTCCCTATACATCTATGTGGTTCTAGTGGGCTTGCCAATCACAATGCTAGCCCTTTGGCACAGGGATTGACATACAACTCTTATGGATATGAATTTCCATAGGAAGCAGAAACCCCACTTGAACTCTAGGCAAAAGGTGAATTTATTGGATCATGATACCAAACAATGTGAAGAGCAGGAGTGCAGCTGGCTGGACTTGAAGACCTGCTATCCCATTGCACTTGTCTCTGGCTTTCTCATCAAGTTAGTTTTCAAAGGAGCTTTCTCCAGCAGTTTGGACCCAGGGTTCCCAATAGTTCCTGGCTCACATTTTACAGCTTCATCAAAGAGGCTATGCTGCCTTTCCTTACTGTCAATTTGAAAAATTCTCCCCTAGGCCAGTTCAGGTGGGGTTTCCAGGTCCTGAGGAAATTCAGAAAAGTAAGGGCATTGCTTTGCCTGCAAGATGACTAGAAGCTGGCACTCAGTCTCTGCCAGATGTCTTCCCTCCCCTGTAGCCCATGTGACTCACTTAATACGGGTAACTAAAGAATATGCTCCATCTCACCTACTGCTCATCGATGTCCTACACAGGCAGATAACTTGGTCACTGAGAATTCCTAAGCATTACATCCAAACCTCCCACCACCAGTCATAAGTCTTTTAAGTACAAGTTTGAAAAATCCCAGAAAAGGATTCTGATTGTTTTGGTTTGGAGCAAGTGTCCATCCTGGGTCATCAGTGGTAGACATGATGTGATGTACGTACAAACACAGCCATTGTACACACCACAGCAACTGAGCATTCATTTAAAGTCCTTGATAATTTGTCTCTTAACATGCCTTTTAAGCTAATCTCCCACATTTACATAAAACCTACACTGGATTATTCATTTTTTCAGAAATATGCTGCACACCTTTATGACTCCATACTTTTCTCAGTCTGTTCCCTCATGTCTCCCAATGAACTTTCATCTTTGTCTTCTCTAAATTCTTACCAGTAAAGACTCAGCTAAAATCCCCTCCCAACTGCCCTTCTTCTCTCAAAATGAGACCCTTTATTCTCATCCCTCCCATATCCTGTATTGGATTTACTTATGGTTATGTCTTATCTCCCTCACTAAATTTTAAGCAACTCAGAGACACAGAACCCAAAATAGTCATCTTTCTGTCCATTGATACCTAACGTAATACCCTGAACTTAGTTAGGAGTCACTAAATGTTTTCAAATGAATAATCCTTCAGAAATTAAAGTCATTCTTGAAAAAAGAAATCTCCATTCTTGGTGACAAAACCGTCAGATATATTCAAACAAACTAACATTTTTGCTGAACCAGATTTTCTTCAATACACTAAAATGGCAAAGATTTTCACATACACTCATCACTATCTTCTGGCTAGAAGAAAAAGATTCAGAAAGAAGCAGCTTGGTTTTCCCATACTCTTTATTCTCACTCAATCCAAGCCTCCATCCTGTTTTCACAAATCACAATGCAGATTTAAACTGCATTCTCAGCACAACAGACTTGATGTTCACGGCATGGCACAGATAGGAAGTAGAAATATTTATTAATTTTTTTTTTTGAGTCAGAGTCTCACTCTGCCGCCCAGGCTGGAATGCAGTGGCACACTCAGTGCCCAGTGGCACACTCTTGACCTGCTGGACTCAAGCGATCCTTCTGCCTCACCCTTCCAAATAGCTGGAACTACAGGCATGCACTACCACATCCGACTTATTTTCTTATTTTTTATTTTTTGATTTATTGTAGAGACAAGGTCCACCAAGTTGCCCAGATTGGTCTCAAACCCCTGAGCTCAGGCAACCCTCTCGCCTTGGCCTCCCAAAGTGCTGGGATTACAGGTTTGAGCCACCGTGCCTGGCCAGTATTTACTAATTTTACAAACCATTTGACAAAACCAAAATCAAATCTAGTGTTCCATTCCAACATAGCTGACCATATTTCAGTTCACTTTGAATTGCTGGCATAATGAGCTCTGAGGCTTATCCTGCTAAAGGAACCTGGATCCTGGTGTTGGATTTCACTTCTGGTCCTATTGGAGCTAAGGAATACCAATGGAGTTAGCTACAAGCTATAGATGTCATAAAAGGCCACTGCTGCTTCTATATAATCTGTTGAACTTGATGCTTTAGAGGCAAGTATACAGAAGACATGCAGAAGCCCAATACATGGTTTTCTAAGTCAATGTACTATATTTGATTGATGATAATTTTGAAGCAGACTCATATTACCTGATCTTGGATGGTCCCAAACATAGCCAAAGGAACTTTCATTAGGTATATATGACTTAAAAAGTCTCCTACTTTGCAGTATCAAGAAGAAGATAACAAGCATTTACCAAGGATTAATTATGCACCCGGTGCTTCTTGGCACATCTATCTCATTTAATCCTCATCACAACTCTTGTCTACCTTTTACAATCAAGTAGCTAATAAATGGCAGCTAGGATTAATCCTACGTCTAGCTACCTGATCCTCCAATTCACATCCTTTCCATGACACCACACTATATCCTATCAACTTTGCTCTGAAAAAATATGCTTTATAAACTCAAGGAATTGCCAGGTGTGGTGGTTCACAACTATAATCCCAGCACTTTGAGAGGCAGAGGTTAGAGGATTGCCTGAGCCCAGGGGTTCGAGACCAGCCTGGGCAACTTGGCAAGATCTTGTCTCAACAATAAATCAATCAGAAAATTAGCTGAGCATGGTGGTGCGCACCTGTTGTTCCAGCTACTTGGAAGGCTGAGGTAGAAGGTTCACCTGAACCCAGCAGGTCAAGGCTGTGGTGGTCATGAGCATGCTACTGCACCTCAGCCTGAGCGACAGAGTGAGACTCCTACTCCAAAAAAAAAAAAAAAAAAACTCAAGGAGTTAAATGTAATATGGTGTCCTGGATTGGATTGTGGGACAGAAAACAGAAACTAGTGTAAACACTAGTGAAATCCTAACAAAGCCTAGAGTTTAGTTCATAGAAACGTGCCAATGTTAGTTTCTTTGGACAAATGTACCATTATCATGTAAGAGATTAACATTAGAGGCAACTAGGTAAAGAGTAAGTGGGAACTCTTTGTATTACTTTTGTGACCTTTCTGTAAATCAAAAGCATTCCAAAACAAAAAGAATATTTTAAAATTCAAGGAAGGGCTGGGTGTGGTGACTCAGCCTGTAATCCCAGCACTTTGGGAGGCCAAGGCGAGAGGACTGCCTGAGCCTGCTGGTTCAAGACCAGCCTGGGCAACTTGATGAGACCTCGTCTCTACAATAAATTACAAAAAAAAACTAACCAGACATGGTGGCGTGGGTCTGTAGTTTCAGCTTCTTGGAAGGTTGAGGCCGGAGGATCGCCTAAGTCCAGCAGGTGGAGGCTGCGGGTGGCCGTAAGCGTGCTACTGCACTCCAGCCTGGGTAACAAAAGTGAGACTCCAACTCAAAAAAAAAAAAAAAAATTCAAGGAAGTTTTGAATATCAGATAGAGTCCTGAAGCTTGATACCTAAGTGAATGTTTCCAGTGGAGAAGAAGCACATGGTCTTTCTATGATTATGCACTGCTGGCTTCATTATATTAGGATAATACAAAAACAAGTCAAATCCTGTATCAGATGATATCCTGGCTGACCAATAATAAGATGCAGAATGTCCACAATAAAGAAAATCTCACCAAGTTTATCATGACAGCAGGTGGCCTAAACAGCAGCTTTGTAATGTGCTGAAGTAGGCAGTTATGGGTAGCTGGGAAGCCAAAACAATATACGGTCACCCTGAAGTAAAGGTTAGGACGAGGTCATTAAAATGTTGGATTTTGAGCAAACCCAACTGATCCTCAGTAGTCAAAGAAGCAGAGATGAGTTAAGACCTCATGCAAACTATATATAAAAGAGACATAACTGCAAACAGTGAAAGACTCCACCTCTTACCCTCCTCCACCTCCTGCTTCAGCATCAAACCAAAGGGCAATCTTCCATCTGTCCATACTGTGGAAAGGGCTGCTGATCCTGCACTGATCTCTTGGAAGACACCTGCACAGAGTGTTCCTAGCCAGAATATCATCTTCAAAGAAGAACTGTTCATACACTTACATTTAAAATGTTCATAGAGAAGACTTAGCTTTCCATACCATTATTATAATTTAAAGCTTAGTTCTCCTCTACACTACTCATCCAGAATAAGCATATGGTTTAATATTCCTGTATGTTTAATTACACCGTGTTCAACTCAGTTGGATTGCCAGCGTTCCAGGTGACTTAAGGTTAAGTACTTTATTCTTTTTTTGAAGGCTTCTTGTTTTTTGTCTTCTCGGTGGGCTATTTATACCACTTATTTTAAGGTTTTCTTTTCTTTTCTTTTCTTTTTTCTTGAGTTGGAATCTCACTCGCCCAGGCTGGAATGCAGTGGCATGCTCACAGCCACTGCAGCCCCAATCTGCTGGGTTCAGGCGATTCTTCCGCCTTAGACTTCCAAGTAGCTGGAACTGCAGGTGTGTGCCGCGACGTCCGGCTACTTTTTATTATTATTATTATTTGACTGTAGAGACGAGGTCTCACCATGTTGCTCAGGCTGGTCTCGAACTCCTGAGCTCAGGCAATCCTGTCACCTCTGCCTCCCAAAGTGCTGGGATTACAGGCGTGAGCCACCGCGGCCGGCTTATTTTAAGGTTTTCAAGCACTTTTTCCCCTTTGGAATTTTAATTTACTGTAAATGCTGGCTCGTTAGAACATTCCCTAGTGCCATTCTATTCTTGACCTTTTGAATACAAAATCCTCCATAAGGACATTGGAAAAGTGGGGGAGGGAGGACAGGGAGACACAGGGAAGCTTCAGAACTGTCCTGTTAAGTTTTGTCACCTAGATGCTGAGGGTGGCCTCTTTGTTAAGAATTTAGCTGTCCAGCCCTTAAGGCCACACAATCATTATTCCCTCTGGAATGGGAGGGCCTCTCTTTGAAAGAGCCGTCCAGTTTTCAGGCCACATTAGGTAATTTCCCGCCCAGGAGCACGGCCTGAAAAGAATGTCGGTGTTTCCCTGCAGGTATAGGTGCCTGGGGGTCAGGGGGAGAAGGAAAGGCGAGGGGTGGAGTGGGAGGCGGGTGATCGACAGGGATAGAAACGGCGTCTCCTCCTCCTTCTGAATGCGAAATAGCCAATGAGGTGGCTCGGCCGGGCCGGCCCGGCCGCCAGTGCCATATAGTATGCAGCAACCGGAGGAGTCACGTTGGGGGAACGGCAGAAAGCAGCTATCCGTTTACACTACTTTGCTCTAGCAGCTATCTTAATGGTGACTGCGTGGCCGGGGGGAAACCTGATCGGCCAGATCCAGCCGAAACCAGGAGGGGGGGAGTGGGCTTTCCGGAGAGGGAGAGGAGGGAGGGAGACGAAGAAGGAGGAGTAAGAGAGGGGGAAAGAAAGAGGAAAAGAGTGCGAGGGAGTGAGGGAGGGAGGAAAATAAACAACAAAAAATGTCCTCTTCCTCCCCCACCGGGCAGATCGCAAGTGCGGCGGACATCAAGCAGGAGAATGGGATGGAAAGCGCCTCGGACGGGCAGGAGGCGCACCGAGAGGGGGCGGGGGGCGCGGCGACGGGGCTGAGCCCCCCGGCTCCAGCCCCTTTCCCCCTGGAGCCGGGGGACGCTGCGGCCGCCGCCGCCAGGGTGAGCGGAGAGGACGGGGCAGCGGCGGTGGATCAGGTACAACTCCACTCGGAACTTCTGGGCAGGCACCCCCACGCCGCCGCCGCGCAGCCCCCGCTGGCCTTCTCGCCAGACCATGTCGCCTGCGTGTGCGAGGCGCTGCAGCAGGGGGGCAACCTGGACCGCCTGGCCCGGTTCCTGTGGTCCCTGCCCCAGAGCGACCTGCTACGTGGCAACGAGAGCCTGCTGAAGGCGCGGGCGCTCGTGGCCTTCCACCAGGGCATCTACCCCGAGCTCTACAGCATCCTCGAGAGCCACAGCTTCGAGTCGGCCAACCACCCGCTGCTGCAGCAGCTCTGGTACAAGGCGCGCTACACCGAGGCCGAGCGAGCCCGCGGCCGGCCGCTGGGCGCCGTGGACAAGTACCGGCTGCGCAGGAAATTCCCCCTGCCCCGCACCATCTGGGACGGCGAGGAGACGGTGTATTGTTTCAAGGAGAAGTCGCGCAACGCGCTCAAGGAGCTCTACAAGCAGAATCGCTACCCTTCGCCCGCCGAGAAGCGGCACCTGGCCAAGATCACCGGCCTCTCCCTCACCCAGGTCAGCAACTGGTTCAAGAACCGCCGGCAGCGCGACCGGAACCCCTCCGAGACCCAGTCCAAAAGGTGAGCGCCAACTTTCCCCCTCCTCCACCTTCCTCTCCCCCACCCCCTTCCCAGCTTTCTTTTCCTCCAAGTGCTCGCAAACATGGCGCTTACCTTCCCCACCAGCCTGGTCCGGCTGCCCACCTCTCCCCGCCCCCCACCTCGCTCCCGACCGGCAGAGGGGGTGGGGGGCGGCGGTGGCGAGGGGCGGGGGGAGCCGCCCTCCTCTCCCTCCCCCCCTCCCCCCCAGAAGTTTCTGGTCGCCCGCCTAGGGCTCAGTCCCCGCCCCCACCTCGGCTGGTCACTGCTGCCCGGCTTCCCACCCCCATCCCGCTGGCTTTGAAGTTGCCACTCTCCACCGGGTTCTGGCCGGGCGAAGGAGGCGCGTGTGGACGCCGGCGAAGCAGCTTTCACCGAGGCCCGCGAGGCTGGCCGGGGTCAGCACCTCCGTGGGGTCACCCCGGGCCCGGCGCGCGCACACGCTCCCGGGACCCCGGGGTTCAGCCGCTCCCTCCCCGCCGCAGGCCCTCGCTGGAGGTCGCAGGGGCGGCCGCAGAGGGAAGAGAGTGTAGTGGGGGCTGGCGACACACAGGGGTCTGGGGACGTCGAGGTGTCCTATGACAGAGTTAATCATTCACCCTGCCCTCTGTGGTTCCCAGAGCGGCCGCGGCAACGTGGGGTGCTGGTGCGGCCCGGCTCTGCCGTGTTTTGAAACCTGATTCTGAACTCCTTCGGGTCGGGTTTCAGCGCAGCCGGGGCGACCGGGCTGACGGGCAGCGTCCTCGGGCCCCCGAACGCGGCCTGGCTCCCTCCGGGGACGGCAGCTGGGGGCGGGGGTAGGCTGGCAAAGGCAGACGGCAGGAAGGGCGTGGGGGCGCTATCACCCCAGCGCCTCCTTGGGCGCCCACCCTGTTGGGCTTGAGCTTTTTGAATGGCAGGGTGTGTTACCCCCTCTGGGAGAAAATACCGGATTTTCCACCTCTTTTGTGCGTCCTCCGGAGTCAGAGGCTGGGTGTGCGTGTCTGTATGTATTGTTGGACGAGGCAAAGTAAGGAGAAGGTCGCCTAAAGACATGGTGTCACCAGCCCCGCGGGGATAGCAAAGAATCCAACAGCGGCGTAAAGGTTCTGCTCAGGGAAGGAAGCTGGGAAGCCGGCGAGCCGGCCGATCTGGGCCAGGTGAAGGTGATCACCCGGCGCGTTCCAGAGCCGACCCGCCCTGGCCGCCCCTGCGACCTCGGGGGTGCGACGGCTCCGGTGTTCCTCGCCCAGGGCAGGGAGAGGGGCTCAGCGCCCGACCTGGCGGTAACCAAAACAAAACGCGCACGGCGCCGAGCGCGCCCCCCTCCGCAGACGTGCTGAGAGCCCCGGAGAGGGCTCGGCGGGTACTCCCAGCCACCTGCCCCGCGCGCCGCGGGCGCCGACTGGGGACCGTGAGTGGGGAGCGGGCGCCGCGCAGGCCGTCGCCGCTCCCGAGCCGGGCGCGTTCCTTGGGACTCCCCCGCCCCCCTCCACGCCACACTCCGCCGACTTCTGCAGGCCCCCTCAACTCCACACCCCCGCCCCCGGCCCAGTTGCCTGCTTTAGGCCCCTCTCCGGATCTACCTCCCACCCGCACCCCGGTGAGTCACCCTCGCAAAAGGCGACCGCTGCTCAGCCTCAGCTCGTAAATCAAAGCGCTTTCTGCGCTCCTGGCCCCGCAGCCCAAAGCCCGGGTAATCCCCTCCCTTCTGGCATGAAAGTGAACCGACCGCGGGGTACTGCAGTGCTGTCGGATCCTCTGCTAGGCCAAGTCCCGCCGCACTTTCCAACTGCCTCTGTGCTACTGCCCCTCCTAACCTCAGGCCAAATGGGAAAACCCCACCACTCCCCGCCCCCAGCCCCAATTTGATATTCCCCCCAAGTCGGGGAGTTGAGGAACACAGTCCTGCCTGGAACAGAGGAGCTAAGGACGATGGGGAAGGGGTCTCATAGTCAAAGGCCGCTGAGTGACCCACACCCTTTCCCTCCCACCTCACCAGGGCACTGGATGGTGTATGTTAAATAGGCCCCTATGGCTTCCTTTGGATTCAAAGGCGACTGCACATAACTGTTCTTGGGTTGAAAGTGCCTTTTCCTACAACAAGGACAGCCACTTGGTTGAATGAGAGAGTTGTCAGTCTGGTGGAGTAGAAGTTTGGGAGCAGGTGAGAAAATGATCTCTTGTTAACTAACTGACCAAAAAAAGTCAAACACTTCCCACCTCCTGCTCCTGTGGCAGTTTCATTCACCTCCAAAATAACACTAATCAGAATTGGTTTCAGGGGAGGGGGAAAAGTTCCTAAACAGGAAAGACTGACCACCTCATGTAATGAGTATTTAATAAGGTGTAAGTAGCAGCATATTTAACAGTAAGGAATAGCACTTACATGCTATAACAACGAATAGACTAGTCTCCTGTAAGTCCTATTAGCTGAATTTACATCTTTCAAATCTTTGGACTTTCCCTGAATTTATTATTAAAAGTGTTTGGGATCTGAGAGTTCATCTGCCCAGATTCTCTGGCTAGTCAGAACCTGCTAAAAGGCCTCATAGTTTAAACAGGACTAGCAGATGTCCTGCTGTGCTTTCCTTAAATACTGCCTTCAATGGCTTTAAAAGCTGGTTTTCCAACCAAATGACACTATGTAGAATGTCATCCCCCTGACTTTCTGAACGTCTTAATTTTCCCCTCTATACAGTGAGTCAGATGGCAATCCCAGCACTGAAGATGAATCCAGCAAGGGACATGAGGATTTGTCTCCCCATCCACTTTCCAGTTCATCCGATGGCGTCACCAACCTCAGCCTTTCTAGTCATATGGAGCCAGTATATATGCAACAAATTGGAAACACTAAGATATTAAGCTCTTCTGGAGTTTTGCTGAATGGAAGCTTGGTACCTGCAAGTACTTCACCTGTCTTCCTTAATGGTAATTCTTTTATTCAGGGACCCAGTGGAGTTATCCTTAATGGATTAAATGTGGGAAATACACAGACAGTGTCACTGAACCCACCAAAAATGTCATCAAGCATTGTGAGCAATGGTATATCCATGACTGACATTCTGGGGTCTACCTCCCAGGATGTGAAGGAGTTCAAAGTCCTCCAGAGTTCTGCGGCTAACTCAGTGGCCACCACCTCCTACAGCCCCAGTGTCCCTGCGTCATTCCCAGGGCTGATACCCAGCACTGAGGTGAAAAGAGAAGGCATTCAAACAGTGGCTTCCCAGGATGGGGGCTCTGTCGTGACTTTTACTACACCTGTGCAAATTAACCAGTATGGCATTGTCCAGATCCCCAATTCTGGAGGAGCAAACGGCCAGTTTCTTAATGGGAGCATTGGATTCTCTCCACTGCAACTGCCTCCAGTGTCGGTGGCAGCGTCACAAGGTAAAAGTCTCACTTGGTACTATAATGCACTGGCACATGTGTTGATCAGTTGCTATAAATGATGCATTTGATGAGAACTATATATTGATGTTACTTTGCAGGAACCTTATTGGCTGCCTTGATACGATTCTCCTCTTCCCCAACACCCATCCAGCTTCCTTGATTCCCTTGCATCATGGGGATGGGCTTTTATTTTCCTAACAACTGAATGGAAAAATACAGTTCAGAGCAAGCCTTGCCAGTTCTACAATTATAGAAATATGATAAGTCAATCAGTGCTTACAGAATAACTTACTGCTTGACATTTTAAGATTAAAAATTAATAAAATTGCTAAGAACACAAAATTAATCTAGTAGTTGGTAATAATGCATACACTTACCCAAGCATTATTTATTCAACCAGAAAAAAACCTAAAAAGACTGGATCAGTTATGTTTGAATCATGTTCCTCCTATGATTAAGACTAACAGACCTAAAGGAAACCAGGAGAATGTGATTAGGTTTTTCTATTCTGCATGTGTATTTACTCCCTAAATGTGTGGGTTTATTTATGAAGGCAAGAGTAAGCCTTATTTTATAAAAGTTTGTGGCTTTACTAACAGTAATCTTCTAGAGAAAGCACTTAAATAAAATTCAGGAAACCTTAGGCTGACATGCCAGTTATCCACTGACTTTTAGCAAGTCTGGATTACTCTGTGTCATTTTCTCTCTATAGAAATAGGAATGGTACTAGGATTTGGCAGTGGAGTTTGCATAACCCCTTAAATTCAGGAGTGGAAGATGGTAATGTATGTTTGCCTTCTTGTTGGCAAATCTAAAAGTCCAGATTTTTACAAAAGCAAAATAAGTAATTGTTGGCCTTGAAAATCAGCTTCTTATAAGATGGTTTTGCCTCCCTCAATCAATTTATCCACAACTCTTGTTTCCATAATTATGATCTACTTCAGTTTATGGGGGACATTAATGGAAAAATTGTTCTAAATTTCATTTTGTACATTTATCTTTAGGTAAAATGGTGGTAAGACACAGCAGTCCTACAGCATACTATTTAGTTATTGTTCCAGGTTATGGAAAGAATAAAGCTAAGTCACTATCCAACATAGGGCAAAAATATGAAAGCCATGAGGAAAGCCTAAGTGCCTAGTTTTACAATAACTAAATGTGAAGCTAACCCCTTTTTCTCTCTAGGAAAATTGTCAAACAATAGGTAACATTTTTAAAACAATACATTTGAGCAGAAAATGTGAGTTAGGTACATTAGGGGAGGAGAAAAGCAAAAGTACTTTTCATCATGTAATCTAGAAAAATGCTACTATCAGAAATTATTATGAGCTAATTGCTAATTTTTTAAATGGGACATTCACTAGGAATAAGAATAGCATTTTCCGTTAAAATAGTTAAGATCAAATGACAGGGCTGTCAATCCTTAAGACTGGGTGAGTTGAAGGGTAAGTTTAACCAGATGGGTCAAGTAAGCAACGTCTCTTTATAACAGTTGTATATTGCAGTTTTCAAAGCATTTTGGGGATTCAGCCTTCCTCAAAAACAGACACTGAGCCATTCTTTAAAATGTCTAGACAAGGTAGGTTTATCCTTCTAAATTTGGGATTTATGTGGAAAAGTAGAATATCTACACCTTTTATTCACTTCATAATCTGAGCAACTAAGGTTTTTTTCTTATCATCATTACAGAGTTATACTTTGTACCTATAATTTTTCAGTTGGGTTTTTTCCCCTGATTTTAAAATTATTGTTCAATTTACAATTCAATTGCAGTTATACTTAAAAATCAAAATGTAGATCACATCTGCTTTTCCTCTTTCAGTTTAAATTTCGTGTTCATTTCTTTTTTCTCTTTTTTTTTTTTTAGAAAGCAGGATTTATTGAAAGGACAGAAAAGCTCCCACATTGAGAGGGGACCTGAAGGGGTTGCCCTCATGTTCATTTTTTATCTCATAATTTCTACAAATATAGAACTATTATTTATATTTAATAGCAATTGGTAAAATATTGCATTATGTTATTTATGACTCTATAAAAAATAACTAGTTTTGTTCACGTGTACACTGGGATACAATTTCACAAACACACACATACACACAACAAAATAAACATCTATTTGGGATTTTTTTGCTACAAATCAGCAGTCTACAAGAATTTTAAAGCATACTTGAGTTGAAGTCAGATGTTTTCAAATAAAAGCAGTTTTTTCATTTGTATGGCCTGAAACAACATTTATGTTAAGAAATAACCCAAACATACTTAGGAATGTTTATCTTAACACCAGTATTTCTCTGATGCATACTTTCTGGCAGTTAAATTTTTTTTAAGAGTTCAAATACAGTGTGTGGGTTGTTTTTTGTTTTGTTTTGTTTTTTGTTTTTCATTTAAAGACATTCCTTTGCATATAGAGTGCTTAAAACGAAAGATATAAACAGTCCTGTGGCACTGGCACTTATTTATCAATATAGGTGGTAATATAGTCACAATTATTCCAATAATTCAGGAAGGGAAATGTCTAGGTGAATTACCTTTAACACTGCTGCTTTCTCAAAAAACTAGAGAGTTTACTGAACCCCTAATTCAAGATCAGGGTAAACAGCCCATCTGGTTTCTATCAAAGAACTCCCCCCAAATCCATCTTTCCTTTACTGGCAAGATTTGAAGGGCCTGGATCATCTAATTACCATCTTCTCATTGTGCTCACTTAAAGACTCAGAAAGAAAAGGGTTTTATTTGATGGTGGTGGGGGGTCTAATTCATCTACATTGTCTGAATTATCTGATTTGAACATCTTCTTAGCTTTCCACTTACATTTCTTTTTCTACTTCTGGTCTCTACAGACCATTATAGTGAAAGCCTCAAAAGATACAAACCTTTTAGAGAAGCATTAGCTCTGGCCCTTTATGTTAATCTTTACTTTAAAAGGCACATTTCAATGTTACCATTAATTCTTCCTATCACTGCAGCATTGAAAATTCAGAACTTACACAACAAAAGGGGGTTAAAAAAAAACCCTTTGAATGTTTTCTTGACTTGACATTACTTTATTTGTAGTTTGGTGAAACATTACTAGTTTGGTGATGAAAGGTTGCAACTTGTCTGTACAGGTTTATATGGTTAACTTTTAAGCCCCAGGGTAACTCATTTTATGTGGTATTTTCTGCATTTCCATTTATATTTTGCATCAGTTACTGAGCAGTCCTGCACACAGGCATTTTATTTTGCATTTGTGTTTTCCAGTTCTGACTGGCAGAGCTTGTAATAACTATTAACTAATTAAGAGATAGCAAACTGGTAATAATGAACTAGACACTTGACTGGAGTCAGAACTTGGGAAAAAAGCTTTCTTCACACTTGGTTTTTAAACCAATACCTATTACTCTCACTTGGTCATTAGAATTACTTGGAAGGGTAAAAATACAGCTATTCTAGGACTTACTGAGTTAGACTTTCAAGGAGCGGAGCCTGGGATTCGGTAGCTTTAAGTGCTCAAGATTTTTCTGAACCAGGATTGGGCTAAATTATATAGAAGTGTTGTTTCTTTATAGATACTATCCCTGAAAAAAAAATCATGTGTGTAAAGAAGTAACATTTTTCTTCTATTGATATTCCATCAATGATAATCAGTACTTCATTTTTTTCTAGGCAATATTTCAGTAAATTCAAGCACTTCCGATGGGAGCACATTTACAAGTGAGGCCACCACAGTTCAACAGGGAAAGGTTTTCCTGAGCTCTCTTGCTCCCAGTGCAGTGGTATACACAGTTCCTAATTCAGACCAGACTATAGGATCTGTGAAACAGGAAGCCTTGGAGAGGAGCCTGGTATTTTCTCAGTTGATGCCTGTCAATCAGAATGCACAAGTAAATGCAAACCTGTCTTCTGAAAATATCTCGGGGAATAGCCTTCATCCACTGGCTTCCTCATTAGTTAACGTATCCCCAACTCACAGTTTTTCCCTGACTCCTCCTACACTATTAAATCCCACCGAGCTACACCCTGACATTGCCGATGGCCAGTCAATGTCTGCACCCGTGGCAAGCAAATCTACTGTGACATCGGTCAACAACACTAACTATGCAACTCTTCAGAACTGCTCCCTTATTACTGGTCAGGACCTATTGTCAGTCCCTATGACTCAGGCTGCCCTGGGGGAAATAGTTCCCACAGCCGAAGACCAGGTAGGTCACCCCTCTCCAGCAGTACACCAGAATTTTGTCAGAGAACATCGTTTGGTTCTGCAATCAGTAGCTGACATAAAAGAAGATTTCTTACCAAATTCTGAGAGCAAAGCAACAAGTAGCTTAATGATGCTGGACTCTAAATCCAAGTATGTCCTAGATGGCATGGTTGAGACTGTCTGTGAAGACCTGGAAACAGACAAAAAAGAGCTTGCCAAGCTCCAAACTGTCCAGCTGGATGAAGATATGCAAGACTTATAAACTTTATCCCCCCCCTTTTTTTGGCATCAGCAACAAATCTTTTCATGAAGCCCCAAGGACATTTTCTCATTTAAAGGAAAACACTACTTTTGCAAGTAAATGCATCCAAAAGACTCTAGATTGATCTGCATGAAGATCACAGTTAAGTATACAGGAGTAGAACTGCATTACTGCAGCCTTTTTGTTCACATATAATGTTCTCTTTTAAATAGTTGGAGACAAAGGAACAAGGTGAAGTGTATCAAGTCAAAGTGTATCATTTAGTTGACTCAATATAATTCTAAGGTCAAAATGGAACTTGATAGTTTTTTAAATTAAAAATGTATACATCTAACTTAGAAAATTAAAAATAGCTGCAGACCATTAGAAATAACACAATTGTTTTTGTTTACTTTACTCCATGGGCATTGGTAAGGTTAAGAAATGTAAATGGCACTCCAGACTATTATAAGGGTGTATTTTTAAAGTTAAGTAGCATACACTCACACACACACACACACACACACACACACACACACACACACACACACACACATACTTTTCATCATTTTTTTTTTTAGAAAGTCTTGGTTTAAGTCTCTATACATTTCCAAATGTGATTGCTAATAGTTCAGTGTAGCTGAGAAAGTTTGAAACTCCACTAAAAACTCTGAAACAAACTTTGGTATGAATGTAAATATATCAGTTCTATCAGCAGGATTTGAGTATTTACAGTGAATTTTATTTATACTGTATATGTTTCTCTTATACTTCAGGCGCTATGAACTGAAAAGAAAAATGTTTTCTTACTGTTTAATTTATTTTTATTGTTTGAACAGGAAGTGAACATAGTTGTTTCCAACAAAGTTTTACTTTTTGTAGGATTTTAAAAATAATGATTTTTATCAGGAGTCTATTAAGGTCAATATTAATAACACTGAAACAGGAAATCTAACCCCCAATATTGGAATTTTGGTACTTTTTTTCACATTTTTGTTCTTATTTAGCAACTCTCTGATTCATTTAAATATGTTTTCTATAGAATTCTATGTGCCTTTTTACCTTGTGGCCTTTTTATTAGTAGTGAGGTACAGAAGTGTCAACAGAAGCACTGATGGTTCTTTTCTACTATCTAACAGGGTTAATTTCACCACAAAATTGCTTTAAAACTGAAGAACTTAAGTTCCACTAAATGTTATATATAATGTCTATCATGCAAATGGATGAATAACTAATTGTTGTTGATGCTTTTCATTGCAATGAAAGTAATTAAATTATAGATACCATGTAATATCCATTCTGTCAGCTATGAAAAACCATTTTAAGCTAAAAAAAATAATAATAATGTAAATTCTATTGAGCAAAATTCTGTCCTGTTGAAACTTAGTTCTAAATGTTTTGATCAGTTGTTATACTATGGCACGTGACTGTTGTTTGCACTATATTATCATGTCCTCTTTAAAAGCAAATATTTTGGGTTTCTGTAAGAAGCTTGTTTGATAATGTTGTGAGCTATGGTTAATAGTTTTTATCAGGACTCTGAACACAAGTTATAACAATGCAAATACATTTATGTAGTGAGTTAAGTTACTCTGGTCTCTGAAAAGCAAGAAGAGTGAGAATTCAGAAATGACTTAAAGTTGTTGAACATAAAGATGTTACCATATCTTGCTTTTTTTGAAGATCAGAACAAGGGATCCACTCTAGATGTCTCCATGTCAATCAGCCTTGCATGTTGAATAAGGGACAGAGAACTTAACTTTTGCTGTTAGTAGAAATAGAACTTGCAGGCATAGATGAAGAACCCGATGAAGACTTCCTCTCCCATCATTTTGATAAAGAACTTACATATGTTTTTTATGGAATTGGTGAATGTTCCTAAACTGCTGAAGCTACATGTTTTTGTTTTTGTTTTTGTTTTTTCCAAAGTCAGGTGTTTTAGAGTTCTTTTCCACTCTACCACTACTTATACAGCTTGTTTTTTCTTTGGGTGTGTGCTGGTCATGTTACTGAGATTAATTACATGGTTCTGTAGTGTAGTTTACATGAAAATGATGTTTTCCACTTGATTGCTGCAAATATCAAGAGTTTGTTAATTATTTTAAAGTGCCCATCCAATAAGCGAGATGGGAAGGTTTTAAAAGTTATATATGTTATATATATATATAACTGGAAAAATTTTATATGTTTTCCAAAAATATAACAAGCCTCTTCTTTATTCAGAGTTCTTCCTCTTTTCTTGCTTATGAAAAGATAGCACAAAACTTAAGACTTACCTAGGAAACCCATTCATCCTCCCAACATGATGTAATTATAACCCTACAATTACTCCAGGTAGCTACACAATATACCAGGTAAGAATCAATGCACATTGTGAAGAACTTTTTGTTCTTTTCTATTCTTTCAGTAAAATAAGGGCCAGTTAGTATGTAGCCCATCTATATGTGAATGGAGTAAGATGAACCCCATGATCTCCTTGCACAGAATTGCAAATGTTTTTTGCAATACCAAGGGCCAGACTCAGAACCCTTGGAGTTCATGTGGCAGAATTTCCCTTTTACATAAACCAATGCTTGAAGATGCTGCAAATGATCATCTAACAATCCCTGAAGATCGGAATAGGGATAAATAACTCCTTGCAAAACCCAGCCCCTGCTGCTGGCTGTGGGATTTCTGGTGTAAGCCTATCTATGCACTCTTTCAGCCAGAATTTGGCTTTAGTTCTTAGTTACATCTAGTAAAGGACAGTCTATTGTTTCAAGAGAAGGTGCATTTGTTCCTCAATCAAGCAAGAGCACCTGTGTTGTACCGCTTTATATCTCATGTATATTTATAGTAATGAAAAGACTTTGAAATGTACACATTTCAGTGCCTTTCTTGTGTTATGAAAGGCAGGTAGATGTTATAGCCATAGGTAAAAATCCATAGTTAAATTGCACACTGACCTTACATTTCCCTGTATATGCCCTCATATCTCGCATGTTAAAAGTTGGATTATTGGGCATATGTGGCAGCCTGCCCTGCCACATCCTAGAAAAGTGTGCATTAGTATGTAGCCACAAGTTCTTCATTCTTTAAAAATGCTTTGGCAGATCATCTCATAATAAAAATAATTCAGGAAAACTATGGGGGAAATAATTACATTTTACAAAACATGTTTTAAAATCATCCTAAAACTTAGATGATAGAGCTTAACAATTACTTTGTATCTAATGGATACATTTCATGTTAATTTAATATTACCACCATACGTTTTATTAATCAAAACTGTATAGCATGTGACTCTTGGCTTTCAGGGTTCTCAAAAATTTTTATTCTTTTGTTGCATGTACTGTATGTTTAGAGGCAACCAGTTATATATTCAATATGGTTTTACTGTGCCTTACACAAAGAGAAACTCTATACAGAATGTATATCATGGGGTGGGGTAACAGAATCTGTACTGCACTGTTAGGTGATAGCACACAGAGCATGTCCCAGAACATTTCTGTGCTTAATTACCCAACCAAAGAGATCTAAAGTATGTATGTTGTACTGTAATGGGGGTTTATGCCTGGACAATTAAGTGTTTTATTTGTTTTCTGAAATGATGTGAACTTATTTTTCTAAACACTATGCTAAATAAACTTTATATTTATACATACTTTGTGTTGAAAATTATTTGGGGAATGTTGTGTTTTTTAAAATATGAGTAACCCATCTTACTGGAAAAGAAATGAGAAATAATTTTGTTGTTTTTTTAATCCGTGGAAAAGCAGAGAAGAATAAGGGGGGGAAATCACAAACAGTTCAAAGGATGGCAAATACTTATAAGGCCAATTGGAGTAACTCTGGAAAAATAATCTGTTAGTCTTTGTACAGAATTATGCAATTAACTGTATTACATACTCAGAGCTATTAGATTTCATCCTCCTTAAAGGGAAGAAATGTACCTTCCCCAAATCCCTTGTTTTTTTGTCCCAACAGCTAAATGTATCTGGCACACAGTAGGTACTCCATAAGGTTTAATGGGGTTAAACTAAGGATCCAAAGATCCTTCTTTTCCCAAGTTGATTGAAAATATCACCTATCCCTAGGGCACAGTCATTAGCCAAAGTCTGGTTACACTGCAGTTGGATCCACTGGTGAACTGACAGAAAGTTATGGGCGGTACTGAGTTACTGCAGAGTGTGTAGAAGAGTCTGTCTTGATAGGTCATTAAAATTGGCCTTAATTTTAAAGTTACATGACATCTGATTTTTCTGTGTCTCCTACACTGAAGTGGAGGGGAAAAAAAGGAGACTGAAGATCAACTGTACAATTCTATAAAACTAATTAAAGCTATCAAATTAACTTCAGATATTATGTCTATATTCTAAATAAGAATATAGACTTCTCTATTCTTGTCATTCAGCTCACTTATTTAGCATTTTTTTATGTAATTAAACCAATTGACACGAATAGTGTCTCAGTAAGTTAGTACAGGATCATGATGGTGGAGTGGTTATATTTTTATAACATTTTAAACAATTATTCTTAAATATTTGACAAGGTCACTGCCCTACTTAAAATTTTGTGTGACTCTCAAAAACACAAGTAAAATACAACCCCTTAATAGAAAGTCAAGGTCTTCAGCTATATGGTTCCATCCCACTTTTTCAGATTCCCTAAAGAATGAGGAAATTTACCTTTACACATCACCATTTCCAATACAGTAGGTAGTAAATAAGCTTTATACATTCAGATAATGGTCAGTGCTAAAAGCCAATAACAGGGTAATGAGATTGAGAATGGAGAATGGTAGGATAGGAGACATAAGTTGGTAAAGAAAGTTTCCTAAGTAACATTTCAGCAGAGATGTTTGAATGAAGAAAGGAAACCAGCCAGCAAGACCTAGAAAAGAGCATTCCAGACATAGGGAACAGCAAGTACAAAGGTCCTGGGGTTAACTCTAAGAGTCTTGCAGTAGATCTAGTCAGAGAGGTAAGCCGGGGCCAGATCACAGGTAGAGCTTTGTGGGCCTGTGCTAAATAAACCATTTGGATTTGCGTCTAAGAAGCCACTCATGGCTTTTAAGCAAGGAGTAATATGACATGATCTACACTTCAAAATGTCACCATGGCTACTCTGGAGAATGGAGTTGTGGGGGGCAGAAGGGCAAGAACTAGGAAATATTGCCATGGTGTCCTGGGCTGTCAGACAGAAAATACTTCAGAAGCTCTTGAACTGCGTATAGGGAAGGTTGTCCACAAATGTCTCCAACATCTTGTTCTTTGCAAGACATTTGGCAGCTCTGCCTTCTGTTAGCCAAAGTTACTTGCTGCTACCGAGGGTACTTGTCCCAACCTGAACCTGTCCCTGAAATTCAGATTGGTAGACCCTGCTCTGTAATGGATATTTTCAAAATGTCTCTATCATCTAAGATTCTACATGTGGAAAATTAAACTACTATCTTTTCCCTAAGTCTGTTCTCCACTCCATGTGTCTCATTATACCATTATTTATTCACTCATTGACCAAGCAAAAATCTGGGATTCGCTCTGGAGTCTTCTCTCCCATTCTTCTCCCCACTCTCATCAGATCACAAGTCTATCTGCTCTTTTACTGTCTCTTGAATCAGTTTCTTCCTCTCCATTTCTAGGGTTATTCCTGTTGATTAGACACTTAGCATTTCTTGGCTGAATTATTGCAACTGCTGCTACCTGGTATTCTAATGTCTGCTACTCATTTTGGCCACATTACAACTACACACAGATGGAACTTTCAGAATGTAAGACTTATCTCAGCCTCATTTTCCAGTTTAAAACCTTTAATAGCTCTCCATTGCCTATGAAATATCATTTAAATCCCTTACCATACAATACCCCCCAAGAATCAGGCCCTGCCTCTCTGCCTAGTCACATCTCTAGCCACATGAAGCTGCTTCCCCAAAGGGACCGGTTTCCTTCATGACAACCCAATCCCCAAGACTCACTCAACATCACATCTTCCAGGAAGCCTTGTCTCACATTATAAGTAGAACTGTGCACAGCCAGTTCTGTGATTGGACAGGAATTTATGCCTTCCTTTAGTGTGGCACATATCACATCACTGTCGTATGTGTTTGCCTCCCAACACTTTCATCATTGTTCCTCCAGCATTTAGTATTATGCATAGAACATAGGAGGCACTTACAAGTTATTATTATTATTACTATTACTATTATTATTATTAATGAGTCGGAGTCTCACTCTGTCACACAGACGAGTACAGTGGCATGCTCACGGCCACCACAGCCTTGACCTGCTGGGCTCAGGTGATCTTTCTGCCTCAGCCTTCTACGTAGCTAGAACCACAGGCATGCACCACCATGCCCAGCTAATGTTTTTATTTATTGTAGAGATGAGGTCTCACCATGTTGCTCAGGCTGGTCTTGAACCCCTGAGCTCTGGCAATCCTCTTCCTTCCACCACCCAAAGTGCTGGGATTACAGGTGTGGGCCACCACACCTGGCAACTTATAAATTATTTGTTGACTGAGCTGTGACTCTAGAAGTCATTTGTTCCTTTAAGTCATTTAGCTGCTATGGCTTAGGGAACTATATGACTAAACTGGTGAAAGTATTATCTTTACTTAGAGCACAAAAATAAATCAATGCATTTTTGGGGTAGAGCCTGAAAAATGATTCTTTGAATCTTCTAACATTTGTAAAAGGCCTTTATGGGAATAATTTTCCTTCTTGGTCCAAAGTTTTTCCACTTACTATTAAGTCTGAAGCTGGGTTCCAGATGATGGAGGTTGGCTAAAGATTGAGAGACAAGCGGAATATTAGCAAAATGTACTCACTGAGCCTTTATTTTTTAGCCTTTTTAGATCAATGTTTCAAAATAGTGGTGATGTATAGAGAAGCTATTTATACTTATGTACAGATATACTTTCTAAAAATACTCTCTGTAGATACATCCATATGACTTGCAATTGAACTGAGTCAGTGTCTAAAGAGTTATGAGGAAGAATAAATGAAACACAGAGGTAGGCATCAGAAAATCTGGATTCTAATTAGCCTTGCGGTTTAGGAACCATCAGTTCATCTCTCTAGGCCTCATTTTTTCTGTGAAATGGGTATGTTGGATATCATCATAAGATGGAAATTATTAGAAAAGAAAAAAGGTTTAATATAATAAAATGTACTTACCCCCACAGAATTAAGTTCAAATCAATTACAGGGTAAAAATACATAGTAGCCTGCCAAGGGCTACAAATGGAAGATAAAATCATCAATATTGGGTCAACAACCTGTGACTCACTAGGATTATTTAGGAGTGAACAGCTAGGTGAGACAGGTCTGGTATTCTGCTGGTACACCTCCTTCATCTGTGTCCCTTTACTCCCTAATGGGTCTGTGTTTTCTCAGGCATTGCCCTAACCTCCCCAAGTACCTTAAGTGACCATCTGGGTGTTAGTGGTTAACAGTTTAAGATATGATGATCCCAGTTCTCTGCCCAAGGGAGATTTGTATTTTAAGGAAGGCTTTTAAAGACACAAAAGAACCAAGCTGTATTAATGAATGACAAAATGTGAATTAATAAAGCTGAGCAAGGTTTTCCCTATTTCTAAGTGCAGCAGGTGTGAGTGAGAGAGAGAGAGAGAGAGAGAGAGAGAGAGAGAGAGAGAGTGTGTGTGTGTGTGTGTGTGTGTGTGTGTGTGTGTGTGTGTGTGTGTACTTGGGGCTTGGGAGAGAAGAATGGATGCAGGGGTGGGAGCAGGAAGCTGACACCCTTCATCCTTTTCCTTTTTTTTGTGCTCTACTTTCCTACTGGATATCAAGGACCGACGGGGCAGAGGAATTTAAGTTGTTGGATCCTCTGAAAGCAATGAGCAGTGCAGTTCCCCTCACATCTATCTTATCCATAACCTGGGAAAATTCCTTTCCAGAGGATTCTGTGTTAAAAAGATAAGCCACTAGCTATAACAAAACCATACAAACTAGCCATAGAAAAAAACAAGAGTTGTTTAGTGGCTATCTTTTTTGTTCTTTGAAGATGTGAGCCACTTAGATATGCCAAAGAAAGGCCAAAAATATACATTTCATTGGGGAATATGATATATTTTGTATTCATTTTATTTATTTAATGAGTAAGTTCCGGCTTGTGTTTTTTTAATCAGATAAATGACCTTAGATAGCTTAGCATGAATGTATTACTTATTACTTGGCAAATTTATTTTATTAGCACTAAATGAGAATGAGGATGGAGGCCAGGTACAGTGACTCACACCTGAAATCCCAGCACTTTGGGAGGCCAAGGGAGGAGGATCGCTTGAGGCCAAAATGCGAGAACAAGGATGGATTCAATCCTGTCCCTATAAGAATAATCATCATGGGTCCGAATCTTAAATGGTGGTAGGGTGGTGGAGAATCCTTTCAATGAACAATACATATCAGATTTAAGAATACACGCAGTCTGACCTAATAATAGTCCCTTACTTCTATTCTCTCTCTCTTTCTTTTTTTTTTTTTTAAGTTGGGATCGCACTCTATCACCCAGGCTGGAGTGCAGTGGTATGAACACAGCTCATGGTAGCCTCTAACTCCTGGGCTTATGCAATTCTCCCTTGTCAGCCTGCTGAGTATTTGAGACTACAGGAACATGTGATCACACCCAACTACTTTTTTTCACTTTTTATAGAGACAAAGTCTTGCTATGCTGCCCAGACTGGTCTCAAACTCCTGGGCTCAGGCAATACTCCAACCTCCACCTCCCAAAGTGCTGGGATTACAGGTGTGAGCCAAGGCACCCAGCCCCTTACTTCTATTATCATCTTACAATCACTCTCTGATATCCTAACAAATGCATATCTGTCTTTCTAAGAATGAGCACATATTTTTATATAGAGTAACAAACTGATAGCGTTGTAATACTGAGCTTCCAGTACTATAGTGAAACCATGTTAACTCAGAATTTGTGTTATTTCAAGGAGAGATGAATTAGGCTAAAATTTATCTTTTGTTATTTTTTAGAAATGGTATGTATTAATCATGTAAATTAAATGTATAGACAATATTAGATCCAAAGGTAAAGTATCTAAGGTAGGGAAACTATCAAACACTTTAAAACCCTTAGAAACGCTCTCAAATGTAGCAGGCATTGAATGCTAAATATAAAATATTTCTTTCTGTTTATCATGCAGTCCATGAAAATGTTTTCTAAATTATAAGGCCTATAAATAAAACTGCCTTTTAGTTTATTTCTAAAACCCCAAATTTTAAATTAATTCATACTGACAAATTTTTCAGTCTTTTTTTAGGTTTCTCCATCAAAACTGTTAAATGTATCTATAAATCAAGGAAATTATTATAAAGAAAAGGAAATAGTTACATGCACTCTTTGATATAATAGTCCAGATCTGGCCAGGCTCAGTGGCTCAGCCCGTAATCCCAGCACTTTGGGAGGCCGAGGTGAGTGGATTGCTTGCGCCAATGGGTTTGAGACCCACCCAGGCAACTTAGCGAGACCTGGTCTCTACAATAAATTTAAAAATTAGCTGGGCGTGGTGGTGCACGCCTGTAGTTCCTGCCACTTGAAAGGCTGAGGCGGAAGAATCGGCAGAGCCCAGCAGGTCGACGCTGGGGTGGCTGTGAGTATGCCACGGCACTCCAGCCTGGGCGAAGGAGTGAGACCCTAACTAAAAAAAAAAAAAAGTCCAGATCTGATCAGATTACCTTATATTCATACTTCCCAGAGGTCTGTGAAAGCATACATCATATACATTTCCCACTCATTTTCACTAATGTAAAGAATTCAGCAACAGTCAGTGGAGATTTTAACTTTCAAGTGCCAACTGAAGAAGCCCAAACTTTGGCAATGCCAAAGTATCTGTACATAAACAAAAATCCAGGCCTGTGTTTTGGACCCAATCTTCTGTACCAGAGAGAAAAAAAAAATTGTGCTAAAAGACTCACTTCCAGTCTCTAAAAACACCAGGAGCCTTGGAACTCTCCCAAAGCATTGCCTGACTCAATCAGCTTGTTCAATTTAAACCAAACTTCATGGTACATGTAAGCGCTAGCCTCAGCACTGGGAGTCAAAGATGGTCAGTCTTAAACAATCTATAAACTAAGTTAAGTGGATTAGTGCTCCCCATTATGAAAGGCAAACTGTTTTACACAGTATACCAATGGAAATGTTAATCTCATCCAAAAACACTCTTAAAGAAACACCCAGACTGATGGTTGGCCAAATATCTGGGCACTTCATGCCCAGTCAAGTTGACACATAAAATTAATCATGCTGGACACAGTGGTTCACGCCTGTAATCCCAGCACTTTGAAAGGCCAAGGTGGGAGGACTACTCGAGTCCAGGAGTTTGAGTCTACCCTGGGCAATATAGTGAGAACTCATCCCTACAAAAGCATCAAAAAATTAGCCAGGCATAGTGGCGCATGCCTGTAGTCCCACCTACTAAGGAGACTAAGCTGGAAGGATCACCTGAGCCTAGGAGGTCAAGGTTCTGGTGAGCAATGATTGTGCTACTGCACTCCAGCTTGGGCAATGGACTGAGAAAACAAAAGCAAAACCAGAAAAATTTAATCATCACAAACTGCCACTTACTAGATGAATGACCCCAGGCAGATTATTTCATCTCTCTGTGCTTCCTCATCTGCAAACTCGAAATAATTATACTACCTATCTCAAAGACTTTTTGTAAGGATTCACCAAAATCATGCACACAAATAACTTAGCAAAGCATATAATCGTTGTTATTTGTTTAGTATTAATCTTTAATTTACTGCATAGGATTCCTTTATTTGGATAGATTATAATTTATTCAACAGATTATTTCAATTGTTCAACAGATAAATTTCAATTGTTTACAAAATTTTTATAATATAAAAAATGCTTTCAAGAATATCTTTTTTTTTTTTTTTTGAGTCAGGGTCTTGCTCTGTTGTCCAGGTTGGAGTGCAGTGGCACAGTCATAGTTCACTGCAGCCTTGACCTTCTGAGTTCAGGCAATCTCTTCTACATTAGCCTCCTAAGAAACTGGGACTACAGGTACATGCTACCATGCCCAGCTAACTCTGGGTTTTTTGTGTGTGTGTGTGGAGATGAGGTCTTGCCATGTTGCCTAACCCTGGTCTCAAACTCCAGGGCTCAAGCAATCCTTCTACCTTGGCTTATCAAAGTGCTGGGATTACAGGCGTAAGCCACCATGCCCAGTCAATCAAAAATATCTTTATAAGTATATCTTTGGTCACACTTATAATTGTTTCATTAAGATTAATCCTTATAAGTGAAATTGCTTGCTTAAGCAAATAAGTACTTTCAAAGTTTTCAATACATAAACACTTACATCCTTCTGCTAATGACTTTACAGCACCTTGTCATTGAGATGAATCTACTTCTCTGCTTCCCTGATATTGAGCTTGGCTATGTGACTTGCCTTGGCTAATGGAATGTTAGCAGATATAATATACAACCAAAGGCTTTAAATTTGCCTCTGTGATTTCATTTGCTGTCTTGGAGATTATATCCTCCCATACTTTCGCCATGAGAATAACATACCCTAAGTATTTGTTAGTTGCAGGATAAGAGACATGTGGACCAGACCTGAACCAAACTCACAGCTCAGAGCAGAGCTACTCCAGCTGACCCACAGATCTAGGGGTGAAAAAAAAATTGTTATGTAAGTCACCAAAATGTTTGTGGTTATTTGTTATGCAACAATACCACAGCAATAACTGACTAATATATACAGAAATGAGATAATGAGATTTATTGGGTATAGTCCAGTGACCTAATCTGCTTAGTGTAATCCCAGAGTCCCAAGTTTATTATCCACTGTCTTCTAGACACCTCTCCTGAAAACACTGAATCCACAAATAAGCTGTCTCCACTTTCAGGGTAATGTCAAAATCAATGGTTTCTCAAAAATTTATTAGAGAAAATAATCATGACCAAAATCTATTTTAATTTTAGCCTCTCCTCAAAAGTCTTTAAGTAGGGTTTTTGGAGTCAAAAGTCTTATGAACTTTTCCCAGGATGTGTTTCAAAAAGCATTCATCCATTGAAATACTGCACAAACACGCATTAAATTTCAACTTCTTATAATTTTAAAATTTTGTTATACAAAGGTGTTTTTGAAAATGTATTTTGGCCAGGCTCGGTGGCTCAGCCTGTAATCCCAGCACTTTGGGAGGCCAAGTTGAGTGGATTGCCTGAGCCCGCGGGTTCGAGACCCACCCGGGCAACTTGGCGAGACCTCATTTCTACAATAAATCAAAAACTAGCCGGGCATGGTAGTGCGCGCCTGTAGTTCCAGCTACTTGGAAGGCTGAGGCGAAAGGATCGCCGGAGCCCAGCAGGTGGAGGCTGCGGTGGCCGGGAGCGGCCACTGCACTCCAGTCTGGGCGACAGAGTGAGACTCCAACTCAAAAAAAAAAAAAAAAAGAAAAAGAAAACATATTTTATGCCACTCTTGAATATTCACAATACTAAAAAAGCACATGAAGATCTCTGAAAAGCGTTCAGTAAAGAAATGTGATAGGGCCAGCTGAGTAGCCTTGTTCCTGCATCCCAGGCCTAAGCAGCACCCCCATGGGCCAGCTCTTGCAGACATGCCTGTAGGCCAGCTGAGAAGCCATGTGACCATGTCCCAGGTCTGAGAAACAACCCTGCGGGCTGCCCAGAGAAAATACACCTCCAGGGCAACTAAAAAGCTATGCAACTCCCTCCTGGGCCTGAGAAACAGCTCTGTGAATCCCTCTAATCGACATGCCCCCAGGCCAGCCAAGCAACCATGTGCCCACATACTAGACCTGAGAAACAGACCTGCAAGCCACCTCTGGTAAGCACACCCCAGGCTAACTCAGCAGTCTTGCTCCCACATCCTGGGCTAAAGAAATAGCTTTGTAAGTAACCCCTAACAGACATATAGCCAGGTCATCCAAGCAGCCTTACAACCATGTCCAGGGCCTAAGAAACAGCCCTGCAGCTGTCAGCCACAATCCCCAAGCAAGCTGTACAACCAAGTAACTATGATTCCAGCTGGAGTTAGAGCACTGTGACCCCAATTCCTATCAGGTCTGACCTCAAATTGGCCAACCCACTGTGTGCACACATGTGTCCTGGACTTGAGAAATAGCCCAGCCAGTCAGTTCTTGGCAAAACTGCACCACCATCACCACAGTCTCAGCCCAGGCCACTAAGAAGTATGCATATGGCACTTGTGTCAATTACAGCTGAATAAACTACACAAAAATGACACTACTGTTTCCACCAAGATCCAAGCTCAATGCATGCCACCAAAATGACACTCCAAGACACGCATTCATACAAATAAGCCTTTCCCTATAAAAATTACTTCATAATATTTGAAGAGGTGACTTACCCACCAGATGTATAGAAATCAACATAAAAAAATCAATCATGAAAAAGCAAGGAAATATATTACCTCCAAAGGAAAACAATAATTATCCAGTAACAGACACTAATCATAAGAGAATATAAAAAAACTTCAGAAAAAGAATTCAAAATAATAATTTTAAGGAAATCAGTGATGCACAAGAGACTAGACCTCAATCATAAGAGAATATAAAAAACTTCAGAAAAAGAATTCAAAATAATAATTTTAAGGAAATCAATGAGGCACAAGAGAGTAAACAATTCAACAAAATTAGGAAAATAATTCATGATTTGAATAACAAATTCAACAAAGATAGATATCATAGAAAAACAAACAAACAAAAATCCTAGAGCTAAATAATTCAATGAATAAGATAAAAAATACAACTGAGAGCTTTAGTAAAAGACTAGACCAAGCAGAAGAAAAAATAGACCAAATAATGATGACAATAATAATAATATAATAAATGAAAAACACTGAGGAAAGCCTATAGGATTTATGAAATACCATTAAATGAACAAATATTCATATTTTGGGTATTCCAAAAGGAAAAGAGAAGGGAAAAGGTAACTAAAACATTTTAAATCAAATTAATAGCAGAAGACTTCCCAAGTCTTGGGATAGAGTTAAACATCTAGGTCCAGGAACCCCCAAATATATTCAATGCAAACAGGTACTATCTGGTGCACATTATAGTCAAATTGTAAAAAGTCAAAGACAGAGAAAAGTTTAAAAGTAGCAAGAGAAAAGTATCAAGTCACATATAAGAGAATTCTTATAAGACTAACAGCAGATTTCTCAGTAGAAATCTACAGGTCACAAGAGAATGGGATGAATACTCAAAGTACTGAATGAAGACCACAAAAAATATTATACCCAGCAAAGCTATTGTTCAACAATGAAGGAGAAATAAAATCTTTCACAGATAAGCAAAAGATGAGGAAATTCATCACCTCTAAACCAGTCTTACAAGAAATGCACAAAGGAGTCTTACATCTGGAAGTAAAAGACAATAACCACCATCATAAAAACATGTAATACTATAACATTAACAATATACAACATTCCAATACACAAAGGAGAAAGGAATCAAAACATTTTCCTACAGAAAACCACTCAACTACATAAATGAGCAATAGGAAATAAAGAAAGGATATATGAAACAACCAGAAAACAATCAATACAATGAAAAGAGTAAGTCTTGATCTATAAATAAAAACTTTGAATGTAAATAGATTAAATTCCCCCATTTAAAACATACAGATAGGCTAAATAGACTTAAACACACACACACATACACACACACACACACACACATACACACTACCCAACTATCTGGTGCCTATAAGAAACACTCTTCACCTGTAAAGACACACATAGACTGAAAATGAAGGGAAGGGGGAAGAAAAATTTCCATGCAAACAGAAACCAAAAGTGAGCAAAGGTAGCTACACTTATATCAGACAAAGTAGACTTCAAGTTAAAAGCTATGAAAGATGACAAAGAAGGACATTATATAGTAATAAATGGATCAATTCTGCAAGAGAATATAACAATTGTAAACAAATCTGCACCCAATACTAGAGTACCCAGAGGTATAAAGCAAATATATTAGACATAAAGGGAGAGACAGACCTTAATTCAATACTAATTGGGAACTTCAACATCTCACTCTCAGCATTGGGCAGACCATATAGATAGAAAATCAACAAAGAAACATCAACTTTAAACATCACCACAAACCAAATAACCCTAACAGACATTTACAGAATACTTAACCCAACAGCTACAGAATACACATTCTTTCCATTAGGACACAAAACATTCTCTAAGACTGACCATATGTTAGGACACAAAACAAGTCTCAAAAACTTTTAAAACATCAAAATCTTATCAAGGATTATAACTGACCACAATGGAATAAAACTAGACACCTATAACAAAATAAACATTCAAAACTATACAAATACATGAAAATTAAACACAATGCTCCTGAATGAATATTACACTTTATTAGCCTGGTTAACATAGGAAGACCCTATCTCTACAAAAAATTAAAAAATAAAAAATAGCCAAGTATGGTGGCACACACCTGTAGTCCCACTTACTCATGAGGTTGAAGTGGAAGGACCACTTGAACCTAGGAGTTTGAGGCTGCACTGATTGTACCACTGCACTTCAGCCTGAGTGACAGAGTAGATCTTATTTTTTTAAAAAAATGAGGGAGAGAAAGAAAAATTTAAAAATGTGTTGAAACAAATGAAAATAAAAAAACAACATACCAAAATCTATGGGACACAGCAAAAGCAATATTAAGAGACAAGTTTGTAGAAATAAATGCCTATATCAAAAAACTGGAAAGATTTCAAATAAACAACATAAAGATACTCCTCAAGAAACTAGAAAAGCAAGGAAGGAAAGGAATAATGAAGATCAGAGCAGAAATTTTAAAAAATTAAACTAAAAAAAATTATAAAAAGATCAACAAAACAGAAAATTGGCTTTTTAAAAGAGATCAACAAAATTGACAAGCCATTAGCTAGACTAAGAAAAAGAGAGAAGACCCAAATAAATGAAATCAGAAATGAAAAAGGAGAAGGAGACATCACAATGGATACCACAGAAATACAAAGAATTGTTAGTGACTACTATGAACAATTATATGCTAATAAATTTGAAAATCAAAGAAACTGAATATATTTCTGGACACATACAACCTACCATGATTTAATCAAGAAGAAATATAATACCTGAACAGACCAATAATAAGTAATGAGATTGAATCAGTATTAAAAGTCTTTCAACAAAGCAAAATCCAGGACTGGATGACTTCACCTCTAAATTCGATCTAACCTTTAAAGAAGAATTAGTACCTATATTTCTCAAACTATTAAAAAAATGGAACCAGAGAGAATTCTTCCTAACTCAATTTACGAGGCCGGCATAACACTGATACCAAAAGCAGACAAGGACACAACAAAGAAATAAAACTATAGGCCAACATCCCTGATGAACATAGAAGCAAAAATTCTCAATTAAATATCAGCAAACTGAACCTAACAATACATTAAAAAGATAATACACTATAATCAAATGGGATTTACTCTAGGAATGTATGAATGGTTCAACATACACAAATCAATAAATGTCATAAATCACACCAAAAGAAGAAAGGACAAAAAAACCCCGATAATCTTAATAGATACAGAAAAAGCTCTTACTAAAATCTGACACTGCTTCATGATACAAATTCTTTTTTTTTTTTTTTTTGAGTCGGAGTCTTACTCCACTGCCCAGGCTGGAGTGCAGTGGTATGCTCATGGCCATCCCAGCATCAACCTACTGGGCTCAGGTAATCCTTCTGCCTCAGCCTTCCAAGTAGCCAGAACTACAGACACGCTCTACCATGTTCAGCTAATTTCTCGATTTATTGTGGAGATGAGGTCTCGTCAAGTTGCCCAGGCTGTTCTAGAACCCGTGGGTTCAGGCAATCCCCTCACCTCCGCCTCCCAAAGTGCTGGGATTACAGGCTTGAGCCACTGTATCCCACCCATGATACAAATTCTTAATGAATTAGGTGTAGTAAAAGTGCTTCAACATAATGAAGGCCATATATAACAAACACACAGCTAATATCATACTGAATGTGGAAATGCTAATGGCTATTTCTCTTAGAACTGAAATAAGACAAGGATGCCCATTCACTTCACTCTTACTTAGCGTAGTATTGGAAGTCCTAGTCAGAGCAAATAGGCAAGAGACAGAAATAAAGAGCATCCACATCAGAAAGGAGACAATCAAATTGTCCCTGTTTCCAGATGACATGATCTAATATATAGAAAAACCTAAAGACTCTACCAAAAAACTCTTAGATCTGATATATATGAATTCAGTAAAATTGCAGAATACAAAATTAATATTAAAAAATCAGCCGGGCTCGGTGGCTCAGCCTGTAATCCCGCGCCTTTGGGAGGCTGAGGTAAGTGGGTTGCCTGAGCCCGTGGGTTCATGACCCGCCTGGGCAACTTGGCAAGACCTCATCTCTACAATAAATAAAAAAATTAGCCGGGTAGTTCCAGCTACTTGGAAGGCTGAGGCGGAAGGATCACCCGAACCCAGCAACAGGTCGAGGCTGCGGTGGCCGGGAGCGGCCACTGCACTCCAGTCTGAGCAACAGAGTGAGACTCCAACTCAAAAAAAAAAAAAAAAAAAATCAGCAGCATTTCTGTATAAAAATAATTAACTAGCTGAAAAAGAAATTAAGAAGGCAATCCCATTTACAGTAGCTACAAAACACACACACACACACACACACACACACACACACACACCCCTAGGAATAAATTTAAACAACGAAGTGAAAGACCTACAAGTAAAACTACAAAACCCTGACAAAAGAAGTTGAAGAGGATACAGACAAATGGAGACATTCCATACCCATGGATCAGAAGAACTAATATTGTTAACATGACAATACTACTCAAAGCAACCTACAGATTCAATGCAATTCCTATTAAAATACCAATAACATTCTTTAAAGAAATAGAAAAAACATCCTAAAATTCATATGAAACTACAGATTCCAATTAGTCAAAGCAATCCCGAGCAAATTAAACAAAGCTGGAGGTATTGCACTACCAGACCTCGAAATATGTTGCAAACCTATTGCAACCAAAACATCATGGTATACGGAACAGAACAAAGAATCCAGTAACTAATCCACATATCTAGAGATAACAGATTTTTGGCAAAGGTGTCAAGAACACTCATTGGGGAAATATATTTTTTGGCCATTTGCATGTCTTCTTTTGAGAAATGTCTGTTAAGATCATTTGCCCTTTTCTTCTTCTTCTTTTTTTTTGAGTCAGAGTCTCACTCTGTAGCCCAGACTGGAGTGCAATGGCCGCTCAGACTGGAGTGCAACGGCCACTCCCGGCCACCGCAGCCTCGATCTGCTGGGCTCCGGCGATCCTTCTGCCCCAGCCTTCCAAGTAGCCGGAATTACAGGCATGCGCTATCACGCCTGGCTGATTTTTTGATTTATTGTAGAGATGAGGTTTCACCAAGTTGCCCAGGCGGGTCTCGAACCCGCAGGCTCAGGCAATTCACTCACCTCACTCTTGTTACCCAGACCCAGGCTGGAGTGCAGTGGCACCCTCACAGCTACTGCAACATCTACCTGCTGGGCTTAGATGATCCTTCCGCCTCAGCCTTCCAAGTAGCTGAAACTACAGGCACACGCCACCACACCAGGATAATTTTTTGATTTATTGTAGAGGCGAGGTCTCACCAAGTTGCCCTGGCTGCTCTTGAACCCCTGGGCTCAGGCAGTCCTTTCAGCTCAGCCTCCCAGAGTGCTGGGATTACAGGCGTGAGCCACTGTGTCTGGCCTTCCAACAGGAGATTAATGTCCAGAGTATATAAGGAACTCAGAAATATAAACAGGAAAAAAAAGCAAACAATATGACTTTAAAATGGGCAAATGGCTGGACACAGTAGCTCACGTCTGCAATCCCAGTTCTTTGGGAAGCCAAGGTGAGAGAATTGCTTGAGCCCAGGAGTTCAAGACCAGCCTAGGCAACATAGATCTTGTCTCTACAAAAAATTTTAAAAACTAGCCAGGCATGGTAGTGCATACCTGTAGTCCCAGGTACTTGCGAGGCTGAGGCGGAAGGATCACTTGAACCCAGGAGTTGGAGGTTGTGATTATGCCACTGCATTCCAACCTGTGAGATCGCTATTAAAAAAAAAAAAGGCAAATGATCTAAACAGACATTTCTCAAATGAAGGCATACAAATGTTCAACAAATATATGAAAAAATGTTCAACATTGCTAATCATCAGGGAAACGCAAATCCACAGTGAGGTACCATCTCACCCCAGTGTAGGATGGCTATTATAAAAAGACAAAAAGTAACAAATGCTGACAATGATGTGGAGAAAAAGGGAACTCATATACTATTAGTGATAATGCAAACAAGACCAATCACTGTGTAGAGCAGTGTGAAGGTTCCTTGAAAAACCACAAATAGAACTACCATATGATTCAACAACTCCACTGTTGTAAATTTATCAAAAGGAAAGGAAATAATTACTTCAAAGAGTCATCTGCACCCCATGTTTATTGTAGCACTATCTGCAATAGCCAAGATATGAATTCGGCTTAGGTGACCAACAACAGATGAATGGACAGAGAAAATGTGGTCTTACATACACAATGGAATACTGCTCAGTCATAAAAAGAATAATTAAGTCCTGTCATTCATGGTAACATGGATGGAACTGGAGGACATTATGTTAAGTGAGATAAGCCAGGAACAGAATGTTAAACACCACATGTTCTCACTTGTATGTGGAAGTTAAAAAATGTTGATCTTACTGAAGTAAAAAGTAGAACAGAGGTCACTAGAGCCTGGGAAGGGTGAGGGAAAGGGAGTGCTAGGGAGAGATTTGTTAAAGGATACAAAATTACAGCTAAATAGGAGAAATAAGTTCTAGTGTTCTATATCACAGTAGGATGACTATAGTTAACAAAAACGTAAGGTTTCACATAGCTACAAGGAGAATATTGAACACTCCTGACACAAAGAAATAGTAAATGTTTGAGATTATGGATATGCTAATTACCTTGATCTGATCTCTATACATTTTGTGTGTTGAGACATCACTATGTACACCATGAATATGTACAATTATATGTCAATTTCAAAAAAAAAAAAAAAATTAAACAAAAGACATGATAAAAAATGTGATATGACTGCATGCTCAATGATAATTGGACACTGGCCTTTTTGTACTAACAGTATCTCAATATCTGCTATTATCTGATAAACTAGTATTCGTCGGGATATATTCTGTAAAACATTGCCTTAACTCAGAGAGAGGACTCTCTAATGAGGACATTTTGGACATTATGTAGGACAGTAGAACAGATATTTTGGGACTCTGTAGCACCTTTCATATCTTACTACATTACATAAGTATATCCATTAGTATACAGGCCTATCTCTGTAATAGAGGCTCAAAATTACAGTGATTTCAATAAGATAGAGATTTATTTATTGAGTGACAGTCCAAAGGTGAGTAGTCTAGGTTGACAGGATAGTTCTACCTCATCAGGTCATCCAGGATGCCAGGCTAGCAGTCTGGGAACCTCAACATTGATTTTCAATTTCTGTCTTTTCTAGAGCCACCTCTTTAAAAAACAATCAAGATATTGCACATATCATACGCAATGATATCATTGGCCCAACGCTTCTTACATATCATTGGCCCAACGCGAGCCACATGTCCACACCTAGTTCCAAGGGACTTGCCGTCTCTAGCTGAGTGGCCATATGCCCTACTAAACGGTGGGACAATTCTATTCCTGAAAGGAAAAAGGGGCAATAGACACAGGAGTGGGAGATGTCAATGAGTGTTAGAGTGTTATCTGCCACTGTACTTGCCCTCACTCCTTGAAGCCTTCAGAACTCTCCCTTCTAGATAATGGGATGAAAATAGTCATATAAGTGAGGGGAGGGAATGCCAGTTTTCCACCATAGATCTATAGATTCCATTTCCAATCAGGATAAAAACATCATTTTAAAATTATCATTATTTTGTATCACCTTTAAAAGTATGAGACAATGCACAATTACTAGTTTAAAATGCAACTTAAACCTGATCTTTTTTCTTTCTTTCTTTCTTTTCCTTCTCCTTCTCCTTCTTCTTCCTCTTCCTCTCTCTCTTCCTCTTCCTCTTCCTCTCCTCCTCCTTCTTCTTTTTAAGAGACGGGAATCTTGATATTCTGTCCAGGCTAGAGTGCAGTGACTTTTCAAAGGCTCAATCGTAACACACTGCAGCCTCGAACTCCTGGGCTCAAGGAATTCCTCCTCAACCTCTCAAGTAGCTGGGACTGCAGGCATGCACCACTGTGCCCAGCTTAGAAATTGCTCATTTTTTAACATTCAGTAGTAATCAAGGAAATATATCATTGTTGTTGGAATAATGTCTCACACTATAGGTGCTCAGGAAATAAATGTTTCATGAATGAATACGTTATAAAACTTCTGACATTAGATATTATTATTTCCTATTAAATTAATAAAGATTTAGGTTGGGTGTGATGGTTCATGCCCGTAATTCTTGCACTTTAGGAGGCTGACGTGGGAGGATTCTTTAAGACCAGGAGTTTGAGGTTGTAGTGAGCCACTGCACTGCAGCCTGGGCGACAGAGCGAGACCCTATCTCTAAAAATAAATAAATAAACTAGCAAAGATTTAAAATATGATGATGCTAAATACTGATAAATATATAAGGCAGACCATTTCACATATTACAGATGGAAGTATAAATTGGTGCAACTTTTCCAGAGAGTAGTTTGTTAAATTACAGCTACAAAATGAAGAACTTTTTGCTGCTCACATGAACAAAGGTATAAAAATGTGTTAATACATTATCTTGATGAGGGCATCAGGAAGCATATTCTTTCATACATTGCTCATGGAAGTCTATTTGTAATAACTACTGTGGAGACATTTGGGGATTGCCAACCTATCACAATGAAAATGCATATACTAGCTGGGCTCGGTGGCTCAGCCTGTAATCCCGCGCCTTGGGAGGCTGAGGTGAGTGGATTGCCTGAGCCCGCGGGTTCGAGACCCGCCTGGGCAACTTGGCAAGACCTCATCTCTACAATAAATCAAAAAAAAAAATTAGCCGGGCGTGGTAGTGCACACCTGTAGTTCCAGCTACTTGGAAGGCTGAGGCGGAAGGATCGCTGGAGCCCAGCAGGTCGAGGCTGCGGTGGCTGGGAGTGGCCACTGCACTCCAGTCTGGGCAACAGAGTGAGACTCCAATTCAAAAAAAAAAGAAAAAG
>CAUYQG010013180.1:0-20209 GCA_963574415.1 Tarsius wallacei | reverse complement strand
ACTAGTTTGCATTCCCACCAGCAGTGTAGAAGTGTTCCCTTTTCTCTGCATCCTCACCAGTATCTGTTGTTTTTCTGTTTTATCTTCTTTCATTCTAAGTGAGTTTACAGAGGTAATTTTTGAAGGCATTGGATTGAAAATAATGATTTAAGCTAAACTCTTAAAACTTGGAAAGTTCTTATATAGACCCTTAGAATATTCACTCCCTCATTTTGCAGATGAAAAAATATCAAAAATGGATTTCTGAGGGTCCCACAACTAGTTTAGGGCAGAGCTGGGACCCAAGCCCAGGAATCTGTAGTCCTTGAACTACGGGAGTGAACAGTGGGTGGGATTTGGGATTACAGAATTGCCGTGCATCCTGCTTCTTGGTGCATACTCACTGGATGAGCTCAGAGATGTCATTTTACATCTCTGAAACTTCAGTTTCTCATCTATAAAATGGGGATAACAGTATCATACATGACTGATTTTTAATACAGTAGATCAATACGCCAGCAGAGCTAGATTCTTCTGAGACCTCTTCTTGGTTTGTAAATGTTCATCTTTTACCTTGTGTCTTCACATGGTCTTCTCTCTGTATCTGTGTGTCATAATTTTCTTTTCTGATAAGGATATCAGTCATAGGTATTAGGGTACAGCCTAGTGACCTGTTTTAACTTATTCACCTCTTTAAAGACTACTTCTATATATAGTCATATTCTTAGGTTCCAGGGATTAGAATTTCAGCATATAACTTTTGGGGGACACAGCTCATTTGGTAATTAAAAACACCTCTGATTGTTATAATCAATTATAATTATCTAATAATTATTTTACTGTACTCCTGTGCCTAATCTCATGCCAGTAGAAACCCAGTGTTTGTCATAGTGGCTAAGTTATGACAATAGGAGGTAATTATTAGAACATATTCCTACACATGCTATGGCAGCTGAAGAATTTTTGGCGTGAAGGAGTTAGGGCTTTGGAGATGGTACAAGTATGCTTTGAGACAAATGAATGGTGGATTGTCCTTATATGCTATCAAATATCATCACTATTAACAGTGATGTCACTTGATCAGTCTTTTGGATGTGCCCGATATGGGAAAAGTATTTTTGTAAATATTTTGGATAATAACTGAGTAGAATTTCCCTGAGTACAATTTGATAATTTAGTATCATGTTTGATAAGTAAAACTAAACTTGTCACCAATGACCCCAATATCAGTCATAGTTAAGTGGATGTCTTTGTGTTTTAAACATTTGTGTCATCATAATTTTAGAGTCTTTTACTCAAGTATTGTAAAGTGTGTTATTTCCCATTTTTGAGTAAAATCTGGAGACTTACAACAATAATAACTAGTAACTATTGAGTATCCAGTATGTGTTGGGTAATTGACTCTATTGTTTCATTTATTCACTCATTCATTTCTTCCAAATATTCACCAACTCTATGTAGCAGATATTATGCCAGACATTAACAATATGAAAATGAAGAAGACATGGTCAATTAATGAGGTAGCCAGACACATACATAGATAATTGCAATTCAGAGCAGTAGGCCATGCTGTGGGGAAAACACATAGATGTTGGCAACATTGTCTCTGCCCTAAAATTACTTACAATCTGGTTAAAGAATTAAGACAGAATCACACTAAAAATTAACCATCCACATAAGAATAGCATTCAGTAAGGTACAAGTAAGTGATATAGACATTAGGTGTTATTATTTGTCAGAGGAGACAGAGATTGCTCTACACTAGAAAGCTCAAATTGAAAAAGATACCTGCACATGCATGTCTATTGCAGCACTATTCACAATAGCAAAAACATGGAACCAATCATGCTGCCCATCAAAAGTGGTCTGGATTTTAAAAATGTGGTACATACACATGGGGGAATATTATGCAGCCATAAAGAAGGACAGAATTATGAACTTTGCAGCAACTTGGTTGGACTTAGAGTCTATAATACTGAGTGATCTATTACAAAGTACTGACTGTCACATATTCTCACTCATGAGCAGACCCTGAACAATGATCATAACACTATAAGAAAGGGATTGGCAGTAGTGGGACACTGTCAGGGGAGGGAGGTAGGACACACTTCACCAATAAGGGCACTTGATCTCAAACCAGATGAAGTGGGGACCAAAGTGAGGCCCAAACTTTACCTATACAATGACCATTTGTATACCTAACCCTGAATTATACCCCACATCTTTAAAATAAAAATTAAAAAAAAAGAAAGCTCAAATTGATGGTAGAAAGTGAGATTTCCAAACAGTGATATAGAATTTGCAAGATATATTTGTGGGATATTTAAGGCTTAGCCTAGCTGAAATGAAATCTGTCTATAGACAATAGGATTGGAAAGGTGTTTAGGGGCGGTATTTGCCTGTGGTCTTTTATACCCTTCTGTGTCTAGACTGTACCCTCAAGTGGAAGCATATGGGCGTTACGAGTGCGAGCTGTATATTCAGACTGGTTTGAGTTTGAATCTAGCTTTATAACTATTAAATACTTTACTAACCCAGGCAAGTTACTAACCTCTCTGTGTTGTAGTCATCTCATTTGTAAAGTGGGGATAGTAAGACCTACTTTATTGGATCTATGGTAGGTTATAAAAGACAATAAATTCCTAAGAATGGTGTATAGCATATAGTAAGCACTCAGAAATATTAGTTATTAATACAGAATGTATCACTTGATTTCTGGATTATGATTGTTCAGATCTCAGTCTATTCTATGATAACAGAATATTTGATTACTCTTTGACTATGCCTATCACAAGGATTTAACTTTCAACACATATTTATTGGAAAAACTAATTTTTCATCATAACAGCCTCTCCAAACTTCATATTTTCTTTCAAAAAATAAAGAAATAGATTCAGACGAGTGGACATAATTAGTCTAAAGCCACAAAGTTGATGAGTAAAGACCTTAAATTTCCCATAATTGTTGATAATTAATTTAGTATTTCTTTCAGGCCATCATGCTGCCCTCTGATGTCAGGAAGTAATGAGATAAGCCTGTGGATGCTTGCCAATTCCACAACACTGAGTTATGATGAGCTTTATGTGGAGGGAAGTGTGAATGACTTATTGTACTCAAGGGATTTGCCTCAAAGGAGACTTGTCAAAAATTTGCATCTAGTTGCAGACCAAGTTGCTGAATAAATAATTTCTTCCCAAACTTGCTTAGAGAAATAGATACGGAAAAATTCATGTTTTGACATATAGGAAGAATTGGCTGCCATTTGAGTTTATCTTAATATCCGAAAGGGACTTCTGCATACAGAAATAATTGTTTCTAGCTTTATGAGCTTTAATTGATAGTCAGTGTATTAATTAAAGTTCAAGCCGGGCTCGGTGGCTCAGCCTGTAATACCGCGCCTTGAGAGGCTGAGGTGAGTGGATTGCCTGAGCCTGCGGGTTCGAGACCCGCCCGGGCAGGCGAAACCTCATCTCTATAATAAATTTAAAAAAATTAGCCGGGTGTGGTAGCGCGCGCCTGTAGTTCTGGCTACTTGGAAGGCTGAGGCGGAAGGATCGCCGGAGCTCAGCAGGTCGAGGCTGCACTCCAGTCTGGGCGACGGAGTGAGACGCCAACTCAAAAAATAAATAAATAAATAAAGTTCAAACGTCTTTAATTTTTTTGAGTTGGAGTCTCACTCTTTCACCCAGGCTGGAGTGCAGTGGCGCAATCACAGTTCATCACAGCCTCGACCTCCTGGGCTCAGGTGATCCTTCTGCCTCAGCGTCCTGAGTAGCTGATACTGCAGACACATGCCACCACGCCTGGCTTTTTTTTTTTGTAGAGATGAGGTCTTGCTATGTTGTCAAGACTGGTCTTGAACTCTTGGGCTCAAACAATCCTTCCTCCTCGTCTCCCAGAGTGCTAGAATTATGCTTGAGCCACTATACCCAGCCTAAATTTCAAACATTAAAACAAAGCTCTTTCTACATCTGTAAGTTTAAGTTTAAATTATGTAAATTTTGCATGTTTGTTTAAAGTACACAAAAACATACTTTATGAAAACTATAAACTGGTATAGAAATGTTACCTATTTTACTTGTTTCTTAGTGGTTAATTAAGCTCAATTTTAAGATTAAATTCACCTAAATTAACTAGATTAAATTTCAATGGATTAAATTCAACAGATTAAATAATGAATAGGATAAATTCAATTTTTACAAACTTCATTAATGAAAAAATTTTAAAATAGTTTAAACCATATTTATAATTTTAATATTAGCATATCGAATTATCTTGAGCTTTCTGAATGCCCAACAGAGCAGATTTACAAACATAATTAGCAAAACTTTCTAAGCATTTTAGCAACTCTTATAAATAGCTTAAATAAACATTATGAACAATAAATCAAATTCTATGATTTTAATAATATTTTGCTTCACATGTAACCAATTATTTCCTACTTTTCAAAATTCTAATTTTAGGCACAATTTGGAGTCACAAGACTAATATTTGGATTGTCTAAAATATAAGCTTCTTTTATATCTTACAGACATTTAAATGACAAACACGTAAAGATTATTTCAATATTTTCAAAACTTAAACTGAACATATAAACCTTAATAGTGTGGGTTTGGGTAACTCTGTTAGCTCGATTTTTCTTTCCACTCTTTCTTGGGGTCATGAAAGAGGACCAGAGTTAGTCCTTGAGTGGACAAAGGTTCCTAGGTCTGACTTTTGGTACCGTGATATAGGTCAAAGGCTGAGAACCTTTGTTATGTTAAGCGTCATGTAGTTGGATGTGTTTCTTGTGGGAAAGCTTAGAACAGAAGGCCCAGCATCCAACTTTGGTAATACTTTTTCATTTAGGAGGGCGAGGAAGAGAGGTACTTGCAAAACACAAAAAGTACAGAGAAAGTATGAGGACAGCCAGGACAGAGCTGTGGCCCCGAGTCCAAGTCTAGTAGGGACTGCAAATCACAAGGCAACAACCAGTGTCACGTGCAGGTGAGACTTGTAGCCAGATACTTGAAGGATATGCCTGAGTATATAAAAATCAGTTACCTTAAATCAAAATTCATTAGTGGTGCTTGGTTTGCAATAAAAAAAAAACCAAATCCTCTGGTTCAGTAGTGTATCACCCTTTGGGGCCATAAACAAGGTAACTGTGCTTCCCAGTGTTCCCAGAAGAACCTCAGTTTAAGCCTGTTGCTGGATACAATTTTTCCTTTCATTCTCAAAAATAACATGATTTGGACAATAAATTACATGGTCTAGATGATGAAATCTATCGACTTTCTCCGTAGGCAAAATGTACATATATATGCACACACATAATTTTACAATTATTTTAGAGGGTTTACTTAAATTCTGAATCCAATCCAAGGATCTCTTGAATGATCCATGTGTCCCAGGTTAAAAACTTTGCTCTCATGTTCAAGTTTCTATGCTTTGCCATTGTCAAGGAGCCCACAACGTTAAAATCTGGCATGTGATTCTCCACACTTGGTTTATAGCATAATCTAGTATTTCTTCCTGGCTGGCAGACATTTTATACCCTGTACTAAGCTGGAAGGAATCCTAGCTCATAGCCATTCAAGCTTGTTTTCTCTGAATAAAGGCCCACAGCCCAAAATCCTTTTAGATTATCATGGAGTTTTACTTTGTAGGGAAGGAGGAATAAAAAGTAATTAAAAATGTATGAACAACCAAAGTGTTTAAGTGTTTTCTCCGTGAACTCTAATTTTTGAAGATGGGCATTTATGAAGATCATTCTTTTGGAATTTGAAGCAAATAATCTCAGTAAATACTTAGAATTTCCTACTAAAGTGATATGCTACTAATAAGGGTAAATAGACTGGAAACAGGACCAGAAATCTTGTTCTAGTGTCTTGGTCTAGAACAAAAATCTTGGTCTAGTAACTACTTTAGCTTTATATGTAAGAGAGATTTCATATAGACTAAGGCAACGTGTCCTTAGCAGTTGAAGTCTGACCTTAGAGTCAATATTTTTAGAAGACAAATATACTCCTTAGGGTGGAGCACTGAATAAGCAGAGATGCTGTCAGAATATGTCATTCTTCCTTAAGCAGGGAAGTGACTTTTTGAAAAGCTTTATTCTCCATGTAAGATATCTTTACTGTTACTTAAGTTCTATGAAATTTCTTCTGATTCATTTTTTCACCTTACTCCTTTGAAAGCTATTATATCATTATTATCCTATCCAATCAACTAGCTGTCTTGTGATCATGGTTAGAGCTTTCTATCTTATTATCTAACCTTCTGTATACTGAAACGGCAAGTGTTTTGTAAGGGGCAGTAGTAAACGAATACTAACATAATATGGAAATAACAAGAACATTCCATATCAATACTATCTTGGTAAATATAGCACATGGTATACTATCTCATGTAATATAATACTTCAGTTTGTGAAGTTTTCTTTAAAGGCACAAACCCATATATGTTATTATTTTAAATCTACAGCAGAAAATACACTTTACTATTAGACAAATAGGCTCAAAGGAAAATACTATTATGCTTACAATTTTTTCATCTGTAAAATGTAATACATAACTTTCTAATACCTCAATTTTTCGTGTATGGAATTGAATGTGTTTCTTAGAAGATCAAAATCATTTTTTCTGCAATTCCAAATTTGTCTCTAGTGAGTGTACTTGTGTGTCTTTTATACAATAGATTTTGTTGTGTTGTTTCTCCAAATGAAATCATTGGTTTCAAAAGTCAGAGTTTGGCTTCAAAAGTCAGAGTTAAAAAAAAAAAAACAAAAACTGCTAGGACTGTTACTTCAAGAAACAGAATCATCCAGGTGTGGTAGCTCATGCCTGTAATCCCAGCACATTGAGAGGCGAAAGCTAGAGGACTGCCTGAGCCCAGGGGTTCAAGACTAGCCTGGGCAACTTGGCGAGACCTCATCTGTACAATAAATTAAAAAATTAGCTGGGCATGGTGGCGCGCACCTGTAGTTCCAGCAACTTGGAAGGCTGAGGAGAAAGAATCACCTGAGCCCAGCAGGTTGAGCCTGCGGTAGGCCATGAGAGTGCCACTGCATTCCAGTCTTGGTGACAGTGAGACTCTGACTTAAAAAAAAAAAAGAAACAGAATCACTTCTTGCTTTAACAAACTGACCATTTGGGGATGTTTTACGCAGTCCAATTTTTATGTTTTATCCTTAAAATTAAGTACCAATGAGAGAATGACACGTACTGTGTTCTCAATAGTGTTCACATGTGTTCTCCAGATGATTCATTCTGTAATAAACTTACTCTCATAGTTCTCAACACTAGGCCAGCCCAAAAAGCAAACACAGAGGAAACTTGTCACATTTACTTTCTTCCTAATTTCTTTAAGACCTCGTCATCATTTAAGACTAAGCTTTACTAATGTTCACCACATTGCATTTTTTTCTAACCTGTGCTTTTAGGAAAAGATCACATTTGTTCATTATTTATAGGCTTTTGGATTCTGCACAATGGGGGAAAATGGGTTTCAATTCCATGAATATTTAGGATGTAATTTTAGAAGTGTGTCTTAATTACAGTTAAACCAGTTTTCTATTATTCCCATTTTTTGTTGGGTTGCCAAATGAAAGCCTTTGTTAGTACAGTCATTCAATCAACTAATTACTATACATGTTAAACCATTTCGTAAATTTGGAGAATTTTGAGAGGCTGTCAGTATGGTTTGAGGAATATCTGTGTATCCAGAGCATGAATGTAAATACTACATAGGGAGATTTTCATATGGAATTAGGATGAGCACTGAGATAATTTCTGTTTTTTAAGCACCCAGTTATGGATAGGAAAATAACTTTAAAATATTTTCAAATGAATACATGGACATTTTGTTTTTGACTTAAATATTAGTCTCGTTTGATTAGTTTTTACTAGTGGCTAGTTTTTATAATGGCTCAGGCTCATTTTATATTGCTCTTTTTTTTTTTTTTTTTTTGAGTCAGAGTCTCACTGTCGTCAAGGCAGGAGTGCAGTGGCACAATCATGGCTGACCACAGCCTCCACTTCCTGGGCTCAGGCGATCCTTCTGCTTCAACCTCTCTAGTAGCTGGGACTACAAGTGCATGCCACTATGCCTGGCTAATTTTTTTATTTTTGTGTAAAGATGAAATCTTGCTATGTTTTCTAGGCTGGACTTGAACTCCTGGACTCAAGTAATCCTCCCGCTGAGCCTCCCAAAGTGCTGTGATTACAGGCATGAGCCACCATGCCCAGTCTTCTACTCCTCTTAAATGAAAATCTTTATTTCCTGAGAGTGCTTTCAGACGATCTTGATGTGACATGTTCAAAGCATATTACTTATAGCTCATATTATTTTAGAAACTGGGATTAATGACTTCCTGAAGACATAATAATACAAACACATAATAATACAAGACATAATGATACAAGATATAATAATAAAAATACATAATAATACAAATAAAACAAAAAAGCTGCAAAAATTATAAAAATTTCAGAAAGCACATCTCAGTGTATGCCTTAAATTGTTGTTAATATCAGTAACTATGATTTCTGAAGTTTTATTATGGTGCTCATTTATTAAGTATGATATTCTCAAAATGTAATTGGTCACTTATCTTATGTTTTACATTCCCCTTATTCCTTGTAGTAAATTGGTTGCCATGATTATACCTCTTTTTTCCAGCACAATTTGTCAACTTTTTATTATAAGCTTTTCCTGCATAATTTTGACTATTAGATTCATTTAGAAAGTTTAGTATTGTTAACTATGGAAAAGTTAATAACAGATCCTAAAATGATTGCTTTGAGATTACTAAGGCATATATTTTAAGGAAGAATTTTTTTACAAAATTACTCTTACAAATAAAGATGAAGTTTATATTTTTATAGGTTATGGGTATTACTTTTGTAATCATTTGAGCAGTATAGCCTACTGAATTTTGGCAAAACTGCCTTTCTGTGTTGACTAACTACATGTTCTGAGCCAGAGTACACCAGAGACCATGTATAAAGTAATATAATATTTATTCTGGCATATGTGATCCAAGAAAGATTAAACTTAAAAAACAAATCCCCAAAGCTTATCATACCAGAAACAATAGCACATCCTGTGACATCTTGTCACTTGGAAACACCACAGATTTCAGTGGAACTAGAGATTGAGACTAACATACAATTTGTAAAAACTTCACAAGGAAGCCTTGCACACCCTTCTGAAGTTCAGATTTTATGGCTATTTTTTCCTTTTGCAAGGCACTGTGGAGGAGCATTTCACGTGAGGCAATAACCCAACAACAAATTTATTAAGCTCAGAAGAAGGAAGTTACCAGTGCAAAATTGATGCCCAGGAGGCCTGTTTATGCAAGCTAATTGCCAGAATTCTGGGGTGCTGGATAACTACAAAGAGTTTTATATTTTATTTTCAACCACAGGTCAGCGTCAAAGATATAGCCACGGAAATGCATTGTTTAGTGTGTCTTTTTATTTGAAGTCCAAGAAGGAAGTAGTATCAGAATCATTCTTGTACTTAGTACTTAATGCAAAAGGAGAAAAAATAACATAATACTTCTTCTACCTAACAACATGACCCGGAAAACTCCTTGGCCTTTTTTACACTCTCAGCATAGGTCCTAAAAGCTAAACTGGCTATCCTCAAAGCTTCTCTTCCCAGGATGCTTGTGAATTCAGTAAGCAGAGTGCTATTATGACAAGGAATTGTGCAAACCAGCGCTGAGTCTGTTCTGGCTCTGGAGAGAATGATGTGCCTTCCCATTGCTAGAATTGGTTCAGTACTATCTTTTTGACATCGCAGAAAGGGACATCCTCCTGAGTGATGTCTGCATGATATTCTACTTTTACCCCACATCACATGGATATTCTTAGCATGTATTAAAACATGCTAAGAATATAGCTTTGTTTTAATACATGCTATAAATATAATAGTTTTATTTTTCATTTACAGAAGTTTTATTGGGTTCTTTCTCAGTCTACCTGTTTATTTTTATAGCCTTCTACCTTTATTATTTATTTCCTTTTAAGAATGTCTTTAATAAGTTTAAATATATTTAAATTGAAAGTCCTAAACAAACCTATTTGTTTGACTTGTTGACTTTCCCTTGGGGAAACGTTTTTCTTAGAACGGGCTACACTTTTTTATTTGTGAACTCATCTTCTTTAGGGGTTATTTTTCTGTGGAGTCCAGTGTGCTGCACTGTAGACAAGATTCCAGAGAGCCTTTTGGAGCTTGTGTCTGGCAGGTGTCCAGATGTTATCTCTGGTCCATGGTCATTCTAATGTGAGCTACTTTTCTTTAGAAGAGTTCAGCATAATGAAGATAGCATGAACTTGGTTTCCACACCCACACATAGGGCAGACTTAGAATTTTGCTTTTGCACAAGAACACATTTTGTTTTATTTTGGTTTTCTTTACTAGGTCTCTGCAATAGACATGTTTTTTTCCTCTGGGTTTCTTGTCATTAAGTGGTATTTTCTAGCCCGCTTTTCTTGGGGTCCCTAGTTTCAACAGAGCACACAGTTTTAGTTCTCTTCCTTGCACCAAAATCACTTTTCATGAACCCACTGGACATTCCTGAATGTTCTCTGGAGCTGTCAGCTGGAGGGGATCAGGGAATAAAAGTAACCTGGTCTCCTGGAATATCCCGGTCTGAATTGATTTGTGTTAATGTACGCTCTCATGTGACTGCTTTTTACTAAGGGTTTGCTCACTAGACGAAAGAATCGGAGGGACAGCCTGAAGAGTGTTGTCTAAGGAGTGATTATTGCTGTGGTAACATGGGAGTGGCTTTATTTAAGGTTTTGGTGGAGCCAGCCCTGGGCTTTACTCACATTGATTGGTGAGAGGGAGACAGAAGAGGGGAAGTGGGTGAGGCAGGGAGTCAGGGGCAAGCCTGGGTCGAGTCAGGTGGTGATTACAGAAGCACTGAGCAGCAGATGGGTGGCCAGACAGAGGCCTGATATAGGGTGGGTGGAATGGCAATAGCCCCTCATTCTTCTTGTGGAAGTGGAAGAGGCCTCTATTTCCTGCTTTTATATATTTGTCCTTGGAATGAGAAAAGATAACATTCAGGATATGTGTGCCCTAGTGTAAACATCTAGAAAGTAACTGACGGGACAGAAGGTAAGTTAGGGGATTTCCAGAATATGCCATCTTTATTCCAAGAAAGCTCAGTGTTTAATACTAACCATGATTTTAATAGCTCTAATATTCTGGGTGTGTATATGTGGTGTATTTATATGTGTATGTGAATATTTGTATGTGTGTATATGTGAATATGTGTGTGTGTATGTGTGTGTTGTAAATGTTTATGTGTGTATAGATATGTGTGTATGTTTGTGTATGTGAATATTTATATATGGGGTGCCAAAAAATGTATACATAAGTAAAACAGTCACTCAAAAGATAGTGTTAATCAAATGAATGCTAGCGTCACCAAGTGACAGGAAGGACAGTCAAAGAAAGTGGTGGAAGCACGGTTGAGTGAATGTCATACTACACATTGCTACCATAATTCAATTCAACTTCAAAAAGTAAAACATAGATTACAGCTCTTAAAATGTGTATACATATTGTTGGCACTCCTGTATGTGTATGTGTGCATGCATATGTCAATAACCAGATGGTATCTTTGGTGATGAGGGATCATGAGTAAAAGTGAAGGAAAACTTCATTCAATCAAAACATAATTGTGACATATCCACTATTTCTAGGCACTTTTCTAGGCACAGAAGATTCAGCAGTGAATAAAACATCAAAAATCTTGGCCTCATGGAATTTATGTTCTGGTTCAGAGAGGCAGACAAAAAGCAAAATACGTTAGTAAGACATACCGTGTGTTAGATGGAGGTCACCAGGGTGGAGAAAAATGAAGCAGAAAAGGAGGACTTGAGGAGTATGTAGAGGGTTTCCATGATTTTAAATGGTGTGCTCAGGGAAGGAGCAAGGGCAGAAGCCTGCCCTGGGTGGAGGAGGCTGGCTGGCTCAAGCCCTGTGGGCTGGGGGTGGGCAGAGTAGGAGATGCAACCAGACAGACATGGGTTGGGGGTGGGGGTAGGCTTCCCGGTGCAGCTGACAGCATGACATGCCGCCTCCATGTAACAGAGAGCACTAGACACAAACTCTATGGTACTCGGATGAACTAGTCTTGGGATTAAAGGGTGGAGTGGGATAATAGGTGGATATTGCAGAGGGCATATTTTGTTCCCAGAGTCTGCCGTGGGAAAGGCAGATCCCACTCTCTGCAGCCCGTCTTACCCACTTCAGCAGGCCCAGCCTGCCCTGCCTCCCAGCAGTGTTCCATTAGCAACCTGTTCCCAGCTATGATGCTTCCAAAGTTACCTGATACACTCATCCCTGCCCAGGCATGACCTGGCTGATACTGATTTAAGGTTGTTACCCACTTTGACTCTAGGATGTTTGAAGATAAACTTCCACTGAGACTCAAAGCTAGCTTAATTTGATTCTTTGCACATAGAATATTCCTTTTGGGCCAGGCACGGTGGGTCATGCCTGTAATCCTGGCATTTTGGCAGGCTGAGGTAGGAGGGTCACTTGAGCCCAGGAGTTCGAGACCAGTCTGGGCAATATAGCGAGACCCCATCTCTATTAAAAAGAAAGAAAACACTTTTGTTCTTAGCTGCATCTATGGCATTGTTTTAGGAACCTCACAGAGATGCGAAGAGGAGAGAGACATGACACCTGCTCCCAGGGAACTCAGTGCACAAACCAGGGATGGGGGAGAAAAGGGACTTGCACAAACAACCCTAAGATTCCACCAGTGATAGAATTTCATTAGCCAAGTTTGCGGGCTCACACCTATAATCCTAACACTTTGGGAGGCCGAGGCAGGACATTGCTTGATTTCAAGAGTTCAAGACCAGCCTGGGCAACATCATGAGACCTTGTCTCTAAAAAAAAAAAAAAAAAAAAAAATTCGCTAGTGGTTAGCTAGCAAAAAAAAAAAAAAAAAATTAGGCACAGTGGTGCATGCCTGTAGTCCCTCTAATTGGGAGGCTGAGGTGGGAGAATTGCTTGAGCCCAGAAGGTCAAGACTGCAGTGAACTGGGATTGTGCCACTGTACTCTAGCCTAGATGACAGAGTGAGATCCCAACGCAAAAAAAAAAAAAAAAAAAGGGGGACAAGGAAGATGGGGAGAAGGAGGAGAATATAAGAAATGGTTCCTGACGGCATAGGAGATATTCTTTAGGAGGAAGAACTTACTGGTAATTTTTAAAACACATGGACATAGGTGACTATGAAAGCTGGTCTATGTTTAGCTGTAGTCATCAGTGCCTGTTTTAGATGAACAGCCTGCGGCACTGCTGGGTGGTATATGTAGTGGTGGGAGCCTGAGTCACAAAGACTGAGTCTGGGTTTGAGCCTGGCCACTTGCTGAGCAACTTAGGGAGGTTCTTAATCTCTCTGCAGCTTACTTTTCTCATGGGCAAAGGAAGGATAAAATGGCTACTGCTCAGGGTGTTTTAGTAGAACAAATGAGTTAACATCTGTTGTGTACTGAGAACTGTGCCTGGAATACAAGGTTATATATTTTCCCAAGCAACAAATTCACTCCTTCTTCCTCTTTTCTAGCCATCACTTCTCTATAATAATACATCTTTATTGTCAGTTGATGCCTGTATAAACAAATGATATAGAATAATCTGAAGACTTTCAAAAGATAAATAAATGGAGGGATCCTGTAAATTCTAGGGGAAAAAAATCTTAAATTGCCAAATTAAGTGCTACAGAGGTTTCTGTAACTGATGTAACTGAGTTTCTAGAATTAAGCTTTTTTTTTTTGAGTTGGGGTCTTGCACTGTCACCCAGGCTTCGGCCTTCTGGGTTCAGACGTTCCTTCCACCTCAGCCTCCCAAGTAGCTGGAACTGTAGGCATGAACCATTACACCCAGTGCATTTTTAAAATTTGCTTGTAGAGACGTTTTGCTATGCTGCCTAGTCCTTTGGACTCAAACTCCTGGGCTCAAGCAATCCTCCTGCCTTGGCCTCCAAAGTGTTGAGTTTACAGACGTGAACCACTGTGCTCAGCTTTAGAATTAAACTTTTATGAATATTACTTAATAGTCCTTCAATCTACCTTTCTTTATAACAAGTATTTTTGTAAATAAAAAACAAATTAAAAGCAAATAGATATATGAATGCATAAAAATTAAAAGTAACTTCTGTGCTTTCCTGTCATTTGCAAATTAAAACTTAAAGTTATTATCTCTATCTCACCTGCATCTGTACAGAATTTTTGAAGAGTCTTTCTATGATTATAGAATCTAATACATGACATACAAGGAAGCTAAAAATGATTTATTTGTTCAGAAGCCATTGTTGGTCTGTCCACTCACACTTCACAGCTGTAATCTGAGAATTTACTAAGCTACTTGTCAGTGAATAAGCTGACTCACAACACACCCAATTCATGCTTGAGTTTGTTTTTTAAAAAAAAGCATCTTTTGTGGTGGCACAGCTGCCACCAAATAAAACTTGGCCCAGAGTTTGCATAAAAGAGCATACAGTTGAGGGAGGACAAAACACAAGAAGTAGTCGAAAAAAATTGGGAAAACTTATGATCAGCTATGAGAAGTGTGTTTGTGTGTGTGTGTGTGTATGTATGTTTCAAAGCCCAGTATTATGAAAATCAAGGATGCCTAAGGTCTTTGCAGAATTTTTGAAGGGTCCTGTGGAGGAAGAGGAAAACCAGGCAGCCCCAAATCTCATTCAGAACTACTCGTGCTTTTTTGTTTTATACAGTGGATTTCGGAGTAAAAATTACTTTTTGACAATTTATTTTAGAGACAAAGCATTTGCAAGACACTGGTGTAGACTAAGCCCTTCATTGCTACACTGTTTTGCTCATCACTGAATGGCCAGTACCTAGCATGATGCCTGATAGACAGGAAGAATTCAATAAACACTCAGAGAGTGTATTTAGGAGAGAAAGAGGAAGCAAGACTCCAAATGACACAACTGTGGCTAAAACATGAAGAGACAAGGACTGTCATGATTAGAGGTTTACACTTGATGTGGTCTGCATGAGGAACTACTTGTTAAATTAAATTAGCAGGAGGAAATTAGCCTGAGGCTGTCTTTGAGTGCCTACATAACAAATGTAACTTACTTAGTATGTAAAGGAAATCTCATTTAGGAATATATGTTTTGTAACAAATAGCCAGGTTTCAGCCAATTACAGGCAGCCAACTCATCACACCATGTTCAAATAAGGCAAATGTCTTATCATACCATGTCTGAATAAGGCAAATGCCTAGCTTTGGCCAATTAGGTGATTTCTCCACTTTGCTTCAATCTGTAAAAGGTCGCTGCTTACACTGTAGTGGAGTTTTCTGAACCTCTTCAGATTCTGAGTGCTGCCTGATTCATAAATTGTTCCTTGCTCAAATAAACTCTGCTAAATTTAATTTGTCTAAAGTTTTTTTTTTTAACATACTGATTTTTCAAAGGAGACTCATATAAGTGGAGCTGCGCTATTAATCAAGAAAAAAATCTGTAATATTGTTTTGAATACAGGAAAAAGGTAGTATAGAAGACTATCTGGAATTCTGGTTGAGACCTTAAAGATAGACTGAGTGGATTGTGCCGGTGGAAATACAAATGAGAAACAGAGGAGGTAGAAGACATGAAACTGACAATTGATTTGAGGTAAAAATAGGGGAGATGTATTTTACTTAAAGATTATTAGCCTAAAAGATTTCTAGTGACTGGGTGAAAGAGAACAAATGCAGGATGGACGTATTGTAACTGAGGGACAGTGGATGATGGCAACTGAAAACAGACAATGAGAAATGGCATTTAGGAGACTTTTGATTTAATCTTTTAATGAAACAGTTTATTTTTAATCTGAACTTTTCTAATATTTACTGTGTCTCTCAAAAGCTCAGACGTAGGAGCTTGTGACCCATAAGTTACCCCAATTTTGGTAAATGGATTTCTGTGTTATTTCCTATGCTTAAGTCTTCTTTTTGGTCCCTGTGCCTAAGTTTCACTGTCTGCCTTGGTCCTCCTGAAATAGAGTCCCATCCTTACTCTTCCACAACCTCCCTGATGCTGGCATTCAGTAACTGGGTCTCTGCTATCTGCTCATAGGATTCCTTCATGCTGCCCCTTGAAGCCCCTGAATGTTGTCTGTTTCTGGGTATTTCTGTGCTCTGTTTTACTTGTCAGGGTTCCCTACTCCTCCAAGTTGGACCTCTCTTCTGAAATTGTTTGACTGAACTTAACTGCCACTTCCAGATAATGTTTTCTACCTGCCTGACTGGATTTTCTATTAAAATTAGCATCCACATCTGAGATTCAATGACTGTCTGGATCCAATATGTCTCTTTGTAGGACCCTTGGTTCCTCACTTTATGCCCTCCCTGCTGAATTGAACTGGACCATTCCTCAAAGGTACCACGTGCTTTCCTGCCTTGGGTCTTTGCATATATGATTGCTCTGTTCTGAGGGGTCATCCTACCTTCTTCTTAGAAAAAAAGACTACTTTTCCCATCTTTTAGAAAAGCCTCCCTGAACACTGTACCCTTTCCTTACTATCATCTATCATTTTACATTTTTGTTTCCTTCATAGCATACCTCAACACTTGCAAGTCTTCTTTAATCTGCTCACTTGTTTCTTAACTGTCTCCCACTAGACAACAAGTTCCAGGTCACTGTTGTATTCCCAGTACTAAGCCTAGTACGTGCTCTGAAATTATTTGCTGAATGGATACATATGTCCTTTTATCTGACATGAAAGTAGATGATTGAGAACAAAAGCCAGTTTTCAGGGTTTTAAGATGTTATTGGGTGAAGAATAATCTGTGGAGAACTAAATGCCTCAGGAGATTGGTGGCAAGAAGAAGATGGTAGTGTGAGGGAGCAGCAGGATTGTTGAAGGTTTATTTTACTACAAAGACCATCTGAACTTGTTACGGATAATAGGAAAAAAATCCCAGAGGACTGCAGGAATTGGTAAGAGAAACAGAGTCATAGTGAAGCAGCGGAAAACCATTGGTAGAAGGAATTTCCTTGATAAGATGGTAGGCTCTCTCTTCTTTAGCAGAGGGTAAAAATTTGGGAGAGAGGGAAAGGGAGGTTGATGGAGTTAAGTGTGGTTGGTTTTAATTTCTCCTGTAAATAGGAGAGGGTTTGCTCTACATAAGCAAAGTTGGGTATTGGAGGAAGAAAAGATTGAAACACTAGTTATGAATGAGTTAAGAATCAATAAATATAAAAGTATAAAATAACTATCAGATGGTAAGGGCCCAGCTGAGAACAGAGAGTATAACTTCTGAGTACCCTCAGACAGCTAGGGTTCATAACTTTTTTTCAGGAAAACAAATTGCTTTTGAATTAGAGAAGTCAGGCAGTAGACACCGTGGAGTTGCAATTCACTAAGTAACTTTCTTCATTGGTTTTTAATCTAGAGTTATTAATTGCCTGGATTTTTTTTATTTTTGGAATTTCAAATTAGTATGAGATAAGCAGACAGTATATTTCATGGATAATTTAGCATATAGTTGGAAGAAAGGGAAGAGGACATTGAAGAGAGAGAGAAATTAGAAATTCTTTCATATTAAATAACACAGTAATATTTTTATTGTACAGTATGGGGCACATATCCTATCTAAGCCCTTTTTTTCTGCTAAGATAAAATCTTCTTTGCATAATCAAATTATACTTTGGGGATACAATTTTTTTGGAAAAGCTAAGAATGCTATTCAACTTAACTTCTCAGTAGACTAAAAGAGGATAACATCGGTGGTTACATTTGATAAACTGTGTATGCATTGGGGCCTCGGCGTCTCCATTTTTAAAGAGTATGATAGTAATGAACTACGTTGGATTGCTAGGAGGAGAATAAACAGTGATAATGTAAAGGGTTGGCTAAATATTAAATGCTATACAAATACCTTTGGTGAGGCTGTACAGGAAGGACTCATGACCTTTTAGATAAAGTTTATTAAATTTCCAAGGGAAGAACATGAGTGAACAGACCAAACAGGCATTGCCATTGGAACTCAGTCCCCTGATAAGGAGACTGGTTTTCAGTTACACTTTCCTTTTGAGGAAATGCAAATGCAAACAATTTAGTAACATGATCTCACAAATAGTGCTAGTCTCATGAAACAGGGGGCCATTTTTACAAAGAAAGCAAGCTTGATCAAAGAATATAGTGACTTGATAAGAATCAGCAAGATGGCAGAGAAGAGGGGAAATTTTCATGAACATCTAGTCCTGGAGGTAATGAGTCACATGCTCCATGATTCAACCAGGCTTGCTCCTGGTACCTAGTAGGTGCTCAGTAAATGTTGGTTGCTTCAGTGAATGTTGTTTCTAAAATATCCTATTGCCTTACTGCTGATCTGCTACTCTGATTTCCTCTGCAACAATAGAGTTGTTCATGACTCCGGGTTTCATATAGATTTTAGAATGATGACTGTAATTTTTTTTGGAGTTGGAGTCTTACTCTGTCGCCTAGGCTGGAGTGCAGTGGCACACTCATGGCCACCCCAGCATCAACCTGCTCGGCTCTGGTGATCCTTCTGCCTCAGTCTTCAAAGTAGCCAAAACTACAACATGCCCTATCACGCCCAGCTAATTTTTTTGATTTATTGTAGAGATGAGGGCTCACCAAGTTGCCCAGGTTGTTCTCGAACTGGTGGGCTCAGGCAATCCCCTCACCTTGATCTCCCAAAGTGCTGGGATTACAGTGTGAGCCACTGTGCCTGACCAGGACTGTAATTTTGAGGTTATATCCTACAAATAGAATAAGTGACTTCAGTGGGGTGACAAACTCTTTCCTGAATGTTGCATGTTACCATTTGCAGAACACTTTTCTATTCATTTTCTCTGCCGACCCTACTAGGCATGAAGAATAGGTATTGGCTCAGTTTTTCAAAGAATAAATTGAAATTTCAAGAGACATTTTCCCTGCCTAATGTGCTATGGTTAGTATTTTGCAGAGATAGGACTAGATATGAGGTCTCCTCATTCATAGTGCCATGCTCTTTTCTTTCCTAAAAATAGAACTGAAAACTAATGAATACATAATAAAATTTGAAGACCAGTCCTTCAGTAAAACTTTGGGTTAAAGTAGAAAAAGTATGTGTTAAACAGGAATAAATTGCCTAGAAGAAGTCTATCAGTAATTCTTCCTGTGGAATATTATATCATATAATCTAGAATAATAGGAATAGCAGACACTGTTGCCAGACACTCTCATAAGTGTTTTATTTTTTTGATTTGGGGGGTCTCACTCTGTTGTCCAGGCTTTAGTGCGGTATCATGATGACGGCTCACTGTAGCCTCAACCTCCTGGGCTCAGGTGGTCCTTGTGCCTCAGCCTCCCAAGTAACTGGAACTATAGGCACACAACATCACATCTGGCTAATATTTAAGTTTTTGTAGAAACAAGATCTCACTATGCTTCCCAGGCTGGTTTCAAACTTTTGAACTTAAACAATCCTCCTGTTTCGGCCTCCCAAAGTGCTGGGATTACAAGTGTGAGCCACCACACTCCACCCTCATAAATATTTAATCGACTTAATCCCCATAACAACTCTGTGATGTAGATACCACAGATATTCCTTACTATCAAGTCTATTTCATTATTGGATTTGTGTAGCAAAATTGGAAAATGACAATATCATACTATCCAAATCAATTTGGTTCCTGATTTTTAGACAGCAAATCGTAGGGCTTTGACTAGCAAGAGATTTATTCAAGTACATTTAGTTCCTACATTTAGATAGTGAGGATGCCTATATTATTATATTTATTGTATGTAAGAGGAAACTGAGGCCAAGGAAAATGGAGTGACTTTCCCAAGGCCACACATGGGCTTCAACCCAGACAGTTTGGTTCCTGAATAAATTCTTACTACATTCTTCTGTCCTTTACTGGGATGCCCCAATTATCTTCCAGAAAGTTTTTAAAAATATATACATTTTTATTTTAAAATTGTGAGGTACAGTTAAGGGCTAGGTATAAATATTCATTGTGCAATTACCCTTGTTGATGAGGTGTGCCCCCCTTTCCCCAGACACATATTGACTATCATTAATTCCACCTCCCTTCCCCTCCTTGCCCCCCCCCCATAGTTTCCTGCCACTGTCAATCCTTTTCTTATAGTATTACGGTAGTTGTTAAAAGTCCACTTATGAGTGAGAACATGTGATACTCAGATCTTTGTTTCTGTGAAAGATCACTCAGTATTATAAACTCTAATTC
>CAUYQG010013178.1:0-29045 GCA_963574415.1 Tarsius wallacei | reverse complement strand
GCAGGTCGAGGCTGTGGTGGCCGGGAGCGGCCACTGCACTCCAGTCTGGGCGACGGAGTGAGACTCCAACTCAAAAAAACAAAAAACAAACAAACAAAAAACTACTTTTATATCTTAGCACAACCAGACAATTTTGGTTTTAAGATAAAATCATTCTTTTTTTATCTACATAAATAAAAACACTTCATTACCTTACATACAAATCCCTTTGGCTACACCAATTCTTTTCTACAATTTTTAAAATTTCTTATTTTTGAGTTGGACTCACTCTGTCACCCAGGCTGAAGTGCAGTGGCATGTTCACGGCCACCACAGCCTTGACCTGCTGGGCTCAGGCTAACCTTCCATCTCAACCTTCCATGTAGTTGGAACTACAGGCACGTGTCACCACATCCAGCTACACAAATTCTTTTATATTCCTTCAAAATGAATATACATATCAACATATCATAAAAGCATATCTATATCCTTTTAAAACTGGTAGCTAATGACTATTCCAGTTATTAAATAAATATACATATATAGCAAAATTGCAAAATTCAATTATCCAAGGTTATTTATTAAATACATTAATATTCATATCCTTGAAATTAACTAAGGATCTGGAAACCACAGATTAAGCTGACACAAGAAGCTCCTATGGTTATAGCAGAAGAATTCACATATTTAAACTATTTTAAAAGACATTCAATTACAATTTCATTTTGTTTAACATAATTTTAGCTTTTTGTAATAATAAAGAATCTGTGGAAAAATGATAACCCATAAAGCCTATGTGAGAAATTTAAGTTTAAATATGGAATGAAGGTCATTTACATACATGTTCTGGCCTAAACATTCATTAAAACAGTTTTAGGGCCTGCTATTTCTTCTTTTCCATATAGAGCCCATTATGTATCAGATATCTGAAGTATTACTAAATTCAACTTTTAAAATATTTAACTGATCAAACTAGTGTTTCTAAGCAAGAACAAGTGTTTTATTAGATCCCAATAGTGTTAGCAACTGGCTTTATTTTTCTTTTAATTTTTTATTTTAAAGATGTGGAGTACAGTTCAGGGTTAAGTATACAAATGTTCATTATGCAAGTACCCTTTTTGATGAATTGTGCCACCTCCCCCCCAGGCTTTATTTTTCTAAAGAAAAGATGATTTTTGAAAAACTGATTTTTTCCCCCCAATGATGCATAGAGAACAATGTATTTACATTATAGTATACTAGTTAAGGTTATAGCCTCTAGAGCAGTGGTTCCCAACATTTTTGACATCAGGTACTGGTTTTGTGAAAGACAATTTTTCCATGAATTGGGGTCGGGGAGAGGATGGTTTTGGGATGATTCAAGCACAGTACATTTATTGTGTGCACTTTACTTCTATTGTTACTACATTGTAATATATAATGAAATAATTATACAACTCACCATAATGCAGAATTAGTGAGAGCCCTGAGCTTGCTTTCCTGCAACTAGACGTTCCCATCTGGGGGTGATGAGAGACAGTGCCAGTATTACCACCTCAGCTCTACCTCAGATCACCAGGAGTTAGATTCTCTTAAGTAGCACACAACCTGGATCCCTCACATGTGCAGTTCACAATAGGGTTCACAGTTGATCTGACAGGAGGCAGAGCTCAGGTGGTAATGTGAGCAATGGGGAGTGGCTGTAAATACAGATGAAGCTTCACTCACTTGCCTGTCACTCACCTCCTGCTGTATGGCCTGATTCATAGCAGGCTGTGGACCTATTGGGGACCTCTGCTCTAGAGTCAGGTAGCTTGTGTTCAAAATCGAGCTCTATCAAGGTAACATTATCAAGTTACTCGCCTTTCGATGTCTTAGTTTCTTCATCTATAAAATGAAGTGACCACAGTATATATCTTAGAAGCTTATTAAAAGTTATAAATGTACATAAAACTTTAAGAATAGTGCCTGATACATTCTAAGGGCCTACTAAGTATTCAAAATCAAATTATTGAAATATATAAGGTTTGATATGAGCCAAGGTCATTTATTGATGAAGTGATCTATCATCATACCCAGCTTTAAAGACCAATTCATATTGTCATATGCCTTTGGAGCTTCTTTTGAATGATAAAATGACCTAATGACCTAACTATTTGTATATTAGGCATATATTATATTTTTAAATGCCTGAGAACTGCATAAACAATAGGGTTGCATAGAATAAATAAAACATATGTTTCTTCTTTGGAATATTATTTTGTTATTGTGGTTTGAGTACTTGGAGCTTGGGAAAAAATGAAAAATATAGTAGAGATGAAAGTTCTTAAAAAACTGGGTGTCATGAGAGAGAAGTATAAAAGGAGGAATAGATACTATGAATAGGACTATATATAAAAAAGTAATTCGATTAATAGTCAATAATCTCCCAAAGAAAGCTCCAGACCCAGATAGATTCACTAGTGAATTCTACCAGAAAATAAAAGGAGAGGAAATACTTTCTAACCTATTTTATGAGACCAACATTATACTAATACCAAAATCAGACAAAGACTTTACAAGAAAAGAAATTCAGACTAATATCTCTCATGAACTTAGATGCAAAAATCCTCAACAAAATATTGACAAATCAAATCTAACAATGTATAAAAAGAATCACACACTACAAGAAAGTGAGATTTACCTCGGGCATGTAAGACACTTATGATAAAAACTCTCAGCAATCTTGGAATAGAGGATAACTTTCTTAACTCAATTAAAAACGTTTACCAAACCCCTAGAGCTAACATCATACTTAATGGTGAGAAACTTGATGCTTTCCCACTAAGATCAGAAATTAGGCAAGAATATCCCCTCACCACTGCTTTCAACATCATATTGGAAGTTCTAGATAATGCAATAGATAACACAAATATATACAGTTTTGGAATTTAAAAAAAACCTGTCTTTGTATGCAGATAACTTAATGGCTTATGTAGAAAATTGGAAAGAACTGGCAAAAAAAAAAAACTCTCTTGAAACTAATAAATGATTACAGTAAGGTTGTAGAATACACAGTTAACATACAAAAGTCAATCACTTTCCTACATACTAATGAACAAGTGGAATTTGAAATTAAAAAAATGCAATACCATTTAATTAGAACCTCCAAAGCGAAATATGTAGGTATAACTCTAACAAAATATGTACAAGATCTATATGAGGAAAACCACAAAACTCCAATTAAAAAAAAAAAGAACTAAATAAATGGAGGGCTATTCCATGTTCATGGATAAGGAGATTCAATATTGTTAAGATATCAGTTCTTTCCAACTTGATCTATGGATTTTACACAATCCCAATTATTATATCAGCAAGTTATTTTGTGGATATTATATGGACAGTAAAAATACTTAGAATAGACAACACATATTAAAGGAAAAGAACAAAGTCAGAGGACTGATACTACCCAACTTTAAGATATATCATAAAGCTACAACCAAGACAGTGTGGTATTGGCAAAAGAATAAACAAATAGATCAATGGAACAGAACAGAGAGCCCAGAAATAGACCTACATAAATACAGTCAATAGGTCTTTGACAAAGGAGTAAAGGCAATACAATTAAGCAAAGATATGCTGGAATAACATCACATGCAAAAATATGAATCTAGACATAGATCTTATGCCCTTCACAGAAAGTAACTCAAAATTAATAATAGACCTAAATGTAAAGTGCAAAACTATACAACTCCTAGGATATGACATAGGACAAAACCTGGATGACCTTGGGTATGGTGATGATGCTTTAGACTAACAACACCAAAAGCATGATCCATGAATGAAATAATTGGTAAGATGGACTTCAATAAAATTTAAAATTTCTGCTCTATGAAGGACAATGTCAACAGAATGAGAAGAAAAATCACAGACTGGGAGAACATATTTGCAAAAGGCACATCTGATAAAGAACTGTTATCTAAAATATACAAAAAACCCTTAAAACTCAACACTAAGAAAACAAGCAACCCCATTAAAAAATGGGCCAAAGACCTTAATAGATATCTCACCAGAAAAGATCCATAGATGACAAATAAGCATATAAAAAGGTGCTCCATATCATATATAATCAGGAAGATGAAAATTAAAATAGCCATGAGACACTACTATTCACACACATTAGAATGCCAACATATGGAACACTGATAACATCAAATGCTGGTGAGCATATGGAGCAATGGGAATCTCATTAATTGTTGCTGGGAATGCAAAATGGTACAATCCCTTGGGAAGACAGTTTGTCAGTTTCTCCCAAAACTAAACATACTCTTATTATGGAATATTATTTTGCACTAAAAAGAAATGAACTATGAAACCATGAAAAGACATTGAGGAACCTTAAACACATATCACTAAGTGAAAGAAACCAGTCTAAAAAGACTATATAATTCATGATTTCAACTATAGTATATGGTATATAGTATATAGTATAGTATAAAGTATATGGTATTCTGGAAAATGGTTGTCAGGGGTTGAGGGGAGAAAAGGACAAATAGGCAGCAGAGGGTATTCAGGTCAGTGAAATTACCCCATATTGTACTATAATAATTAATATGTCATTATACATTTGTCCAGACAAATGTATATGAATAATACCAAGAGTGAGCCCTATTGTAAATTATACACTTGGGGTCATAATGACGTGCCAATATTGGTTCATTGATTGTAACAAATGTAGGGCTGTTGACAATGAAGGAGGCTGTATGTTTGAGGGGACATGGGAGTATGTATATCTGTATAATATTGGTTCAATTTTGCCATGAACCTAAAACTACTTTAAAAAACAAACTGTTTTTAAAAAAAGTAAAATAAAAGGAAAATCTTTGTGGTGAAAAGGCTGAGAACCATGGGGCTGCTATGAGATTTTTTCAGCGTGTAAAAATAGGTTTGCATTCATTGACAGATAAATGGATTAAAAAATGCAGTATGCACACACAGTGAAATTACCATTCAACCTTTAAAAAGAAGGAATTTCTGACACATGCCACAGCATGTAAGATACACAAATAAAAGTAAAAGAATGACTTTATAAGGTCATTATGCTATTTTTACTTGATGTTTTTCCTATAGAATTGGGAAGGTCTTCGATTTTTTTAATTGGCTTTTACATTAATGTCACAAACATTCATAAACCTTTTTAGCCTTTGAATTGTGAAATCTAATTATGTGTGTACTTAAAAGTAACATGGCACTTCATAATTTTGAAATGTTATTTTTGTTTTATGCCTGTGCTTTTGTCACTTTCTGTGTCACTTGGTTTGCCTATCTGATGATGTTTATTGTCCTTAACAATGACAAACCCAAGCACAACTGATCATTTTGGCGCAACTGATCATTTTGTCACAACTGTTCAGAGCCTGACCTACAGAACCCAGTACCAGTTTTTGTTCTGCAGTTTTTTCTTAACCTCCATGAACTTCATCAAATACCTAACTGAGCACTAAGTTCAGGTCCAACAGAAGTGTGATAACCTCAAGTGTGATAACCTCAAGCCTCAAAAGCAGTCCGAGAAAGCACTGAACTGAAAACCAGTGACTATGTGGTATGCTCTTGGCTATGCCATACTTATTTTCTAAAGTCTCCTGTCTTATGGACAGCATCTCTATCTTTCTGAGAAAGGGAGAGCCCAGGGAATTAGAAAGGGAGTCAGCCTCACAGTCTCTCCAGTCCTTGATGCTTCTATGCTTCTCATCTTTAGTCATCACAGTGAGGGAAGTGCCAGTCAGGAGCTATGTAGTGGGCTTCTGCCTCCCTGTTCCAAATAGGTTCTTTTCTCTGCATACATGCTAGTCCTTTCTAGAACGTAAAGCTGTTCTTTACTATGAGGCAAGTGTGTGTTCCCAAGTCACTTGGAATCCATAGGCAGAGATCGGACATTCAGCTTTTGGTCTAGTCTCTTCCCCACCCTGGGCAAGAGAAGGGCAGAACCTCGCTACACAGACCTTTGGATGACAGAATATCTCAGGAGCAAGTCTCCATGATTCCTTCTCATGTAGACAAGTTACCCTTCAGCCCACAGAATACAGTTTCTGCCTCTAGTTTCTTTTGGGTCTCATACATTCATTCTCTTGCCTAATATACCCACTGGATGTATATATGGGTTCCTTCTGTTTTTTGTCTCCATTTGTCTTTGCAGAGAGAGAGGTTCTGTAAAGGGGGAAAGAGGGGGGAACAGGGCAGGGGCTTCCCAGCTGTGGCTGGTTTTTCCCTAAAATACACAAATCAGTGCGCCATTATGAGGATTAATTGAGGATTAATCTTCATTCCAGGACTATGTGATCTAATCTACATTAGAAATGTCTAATCTTCCTGTTGACATTTGTCCCTTTCTTTTTCTGGTTTTCATTTCAAAGGGCCCTCATGTTAACAGCACAGGGCTCTGCTTGAGCCACCTGGTTAACTAAAGCTAGGATTTAAATGTTTCTCTTTAATCCTCAAGTTTATTCCCTGACACTGGGGTGGGAGTGTGGACAGCCTCTTTTTGTGCTGCCATACCAGTCTGATGTTTAGTTGTTTTATAAACTTGTAAGCAGACCAGTCCACAGATATTAACTTGGTCTAACTTAAGCAGAAGGAAATTATTAGAAGACAGTTGGGAAGCTCACAGAATAATGGGAGCCGGGAGAATCAGACTTGGAAATGGACAGGAATCAAGCACCTCTGGAGGGTTGGGCATTAGTATCCCTGGCCATTTTCTTTTCTTTTTTTTTTTTTTGAGTTGGAGTCTCACTCTGTCGCCTCGGCTGAAGTGGAGTGGCACGCTCATGGCCACCACAGGATTGACCTGCTGGGCTCAGGCGACCCTTCTGCTTCAGCTTTCCAAGTAGCTTGAACCACGGGCATGCACCACCATGCCCAGAAATTTTTTGATTTATTGTAGAGATGGGGGTCTTGCCATGTTGCTCAGGCTGGTCTCGAACCCATGGTCTCAGGCAATCTTCTCGGCTTAGCCTCCCATAGTGCTGGGATTACAGAGCTGAGCCACTGCACCCGGCTTCCCTGGCCATTTTCTTAAAGCAGGACGGTGAAGACTGCATGCCATTCCTGCGTGAAAGTCGTCCAGGTTTTCCCACTGTCTATAAGTCACCGGCTCTACAGTCTGAGCTCTAGAAAGACCATCTGACATTTGAGCTTGGATCACATGCCTGGCCACTGGTCCTATAAAGTCAAAAAGGGCAAGAATCTGTTTCCTTTAGCTTTGATAATGGAACGTGGTCACCAGGAATTACAGCTGCACCAAGATGACAAATACACAATATAGTGATGTGAATTCCACAAGGAAATCTGGATGCTTTAGGTCAGTCAAAACAAAACAAATGCCACTGTGTTTACAATGGGCTAGTTGAAATGCAGGAGAAAGGGGCTGAGATGTAAGCATGGGAGACAATAAAGAGGAGGGTGAGAGAAAACAGGAGTGAGTTAAAAAGCAGGAAACAGTCACACAAGAAAAATTATTCTTTGGTAACTGGGACATCTACATACAAATCAGCATGGCTTTTTTCTCTAACACAATCTTAAAATCTCTCTGAACACGTGGAGTATGGAAAATATCATGGTGACCTAGAAGTACAGTCACCTTCTTTCACCACCAGATGGTGCTTTGCGTATGGTTAGTGTGGCGTGGATCTTGGGAAACACCCCAAACACCAGCATGTTTATGAAGCTTTTTTTTTTAATTTTAAGTCAAGGTCCCATTCTGTCACCCACGCTGGAGTGCAGTAGCACACTCATGGCTCACCACAGCCCTGACCTTCTGGGCTTAGGCAATTCTTCTGCCTAGCCTCCTGAGTAGCTGGGACTACAGGTGTGTGCCACAATGCCTGGCAAATTTTTTGTAGAGACGAAGTCTCGCTATGTTGACGAGGCTGGTCTTGAACTCCTGGACTCAAGTGATCTCCCTGCCTTAGCCTCCCAAAATGCTGAGATTACAGATATGAGCCATTGCACCCAGCCTCAAAGCTCTTTTGCTTGACAATTCAAGGAATATTGAGAAAATGCAAGCCCAGATGAGGGATATCTAATCTGGTTATATAGATAAGCAGGCAAAAGTTTCATAAAACAGTAGCTGAGGCTTGGACACAAGGACAGGATCTGGACTAGGAGGGGCATTCCAATTTAAGATGAAACTACCAGAAGTAGACAAGCTTGAGGAAGCACAATGCCTTCTAGGAATCATAAGTGGTGGCTTGGGAATGGAGAGTGGGAGAATATTTCAGGTGGAGGAAACAGAATGAACAAAGGTGTAAAAATGGATGCATAGATTTAGATTAAACGATAGTTGTTTAATTCTTTAGCTTGTTATTGGGATTGTCTCAATTCTGCATCATACGACCTGACCTTGGAAAAGCAAGTCATCTGCTTAGAGTAACTACTCTGGTTCTACCTCTCAGAGGTCTTTAGCCAATCCTTGTTCTCAAGCAGCCTTGTTTTCTTGTCCTTTTCTGTGCTTGAGGTATATTAGAACAGATGCATTGCAAAACTGGTATTACATTAAATACATGGAAGTCCAAACGTTTATGGAAGACTTACACTATCTATATATGAAGTGGAACCCCCCCAATCCGGAATTATCTTTTGGAGAGTGGGCCCCTTGTAGTATAGGTTTCTCCCCTTACATAAGTGTTCTAGGATCCCATCAGCATCAGTGTACCAGCTAGCATTGTTGTGAGGGGTTGTGTTCGGCTTCAGTGAATTGTTTTTGGAGATTCTTTCAACTCATTTGCCCATTTCATGATGGGTGATTTACAAGCGCACCTGCCCACACTGTGCTGACTGTTCAGCAGTTCTTGACCAAACAATATGACCCCCTTGTTCCATCCTCCCTATTCACCTGACCTCACCCTGTGCAACTTTTTTTTCTTTCTCCAGATTAAAAAAGTTCTCAAAGAAAAACGTTTGCCCATGTGAATGAAGTGAAACAAAAACGGTAGAGCACTAAAAGGCATCAAAATTGATGAGTTCAGACACTGTTTTGAGAAGTGGAAAAAGTGTCTTGATAGGTGTATTGCATCAAATAGAGAGGACTTTGAAGGTGACTGAAGTTTAAACATGTAAGAATAAATACACAATTTTTAAATAAATAAATTCCAGTTTTCTTTGTGTCCACCCTCGTAGAAGAGTTAAGTTCCGACCCTATAGAACTGATGCAGTCACTCTGTATCTTATTCCATGATTTAAGCAGTCACTATGTATTGTGTCCTTGTGATATGCTAAATACTGTGTAAAGCACTTTATATATATCTCATTTAAGCCTCTATACAACCTGGAAGTATTATGATACCGATTTTATGGATGGTGAAATGGCAACTCAGAGAAAGTTAATAGCTTGCTCAAGGTTTCTGGAAGAGCAAATTAAAGGACTAGAGTTTAGATTCCCAATCAAGATTCTTATGGCTTGCTTCTTTGTATCACTCAGGTCCTCTTCAAATGTCATCTGAGAGAAGCCTACATTGACCTCTCTATCTGTAGTAGCACTCCTACTCTTCATCCAATTGTCCTGAGTTTTCTTTGTAGCACTACTACATTGTTTGTATTTTTATTGACTGTGTTTCCTACTAGACTCTGATCTCTGCAGGGACAGGCTCTTGGTTGTATTGTTTCCTGCTTATCTTTCTGGAGCTCACTACCCAGACCAGGGCCTGGTAAATCAGAAGGAGCTCAACAAATGTTTGTTGAAGAATGATTGACTCTCAGACTGAAACTCTGGGCCACTATGCTCTACTGTGCCCATAGATGGGATGAAGAGGGATTAAATTTTGAATGTACTGATACCAAAGAGCATGCTGACAAAGCCTGTGCATTGAACGTGCCAAATATGTACAAATGTATACACCTGTGTAGCCACCAACCAGATCAAGATACAGAACATTTTCCTCCTCCAAAGAAACTCTCTTGTATTACCTCCTGGTCAACACTTCACCTCCCAGAGGTAAGTATTCTGACTTCTATCACATAAATTAGTTTGCTGGTTCTTGATCTTCACATAAATGCAGTCGTATAGTTTGTACTCTTTTGTGTCTCTCTTCTTTTGTTCACCATAATATTTTTGAAATTCATCTATGTTGTGTATATCAGTAGTAGTTTATTCTTTTTTATTATTGTGTTATATTCTGTTGTATGAGTAAACCACAATTTGTTTATCCCTTTACTTGTTAATGGATATTTAGGTTGTTGCCAGTTTTTTGGCTATTAGGAATAAAGCTGCTTTCAAAAAAAAATTTTTTTATTTTAAAGATGTGTGGTACAATTCAAGGATAGGTATACAAATGTTCATTATGCAGGTACCCTTGTTGATGAGGTGTGTCCCCTACTTCCCTGGCAGCTTCCCACTACTGCCAATCCTGCCCCACCCCACCTCTGACAGTTTCCAACTACTGCCAATCCCTTTCTTATAATATTATGACAATTGTTCAAGGTTCGCTTATGAGTGAGAACATGTGGCACTCAGTTCTTTGTTTCTGTGATAGATCACTCAGTATCATAGACTCTAAGTCCATCCAAGTTGCTGCAAAGTTCATAATTTTGTTCTTCTTTATGGCTGAATAATATTCCATCATGTACATGTACCACATTTTTAAAAATCCAGTCCTTTTTTGATGGGCAACCCAGTTGATTCCATGCTTTTGCTATTGTAAATAATGCTGCAATAAGCAAACTTGTGCAGGTACCTTTTTCATAGAATGATTTGAGTTCCTCTGGGTATATTCCCAGTAGGGGGATTGCGGGGTTGTATGGAAGGGTACATTCCCAGCAGGGGGATTGCGGGGTTGTATGGAAGGTTGATTTTTAGGTCTTTTAGGAATCGCCAAACTGTTTTTCACAGAGGTTGTACTAGTTTACACTCCCACCAACAGTGTAGAAGTGTTCCCTTTCCCCATATCCTCTTCAGTATCTTTAGTTTTTTTGAGTTATTGAAGATGGCCATCCTGACTGGAGTTAGGTGGTATCTCAGTGTGGTTTTGATTTACATTTCTTTGATGACTAGTGAGGATGAGCATTTTTTTCATTTGTCTTCCGGCTACTCATATGTCTTCTTTTGAGAAGTGTCTATCCATATCTTTTGGCCACTTTGTAATGGGACTGTGTTTTTGTTTTCAGCACATTTGAATTCCTTGTAATCTTAGATGTTAGGCCTTTGTCAGATACACAGTTGACAAATATTTTTTCCCAGTCTGTGGGCTGTCTCCCTGCTCTCTTCATGTTTTCTCTGGCTTTGTAGAAGCTTTTCAGTTTGATGAGGTCCCACTTGTCTATCTTATCTCTTATGGTATGGGCACTTGGGGTTTTGATCAGGAATTGGTTGTCAGTTCCAATTTCCATAAGGGTGTCTCCTGTGTTTTCTAAGGTTCTTATAGCTTGAGGTTTTACATTTAGGTCTTTGATCCATTTAGAGCTGATTTTTGTGTATGGTGATAGGTAGAGGTCTTGTTTTAATCTTCTGCATGTGGTCAACCAGTTTTCCCAGCACCATTTACTGAATAGGTTCTCTTCTTCCCAGTGGTTGGTGGTGGAGGCCTTGTTGAAGATGAGTTGGTTGAGAAATTGAGATTTTGCTTCCAGAATCTCCATCCTGTTCAAGGACAGGCATAAAGCTGCTTTAAACATTCTTGGATAAGTTGTTACAGACATATGCACTTGGTGTGTTACTTTAGGCAGGGGCATATACTTAGGAATAGAATTGCTGCATCATAAAGTAGATGTATGTCTAGCTTCCTTTTTTGAAAAGTGCCTGTTCAAATGTTTTATCAATTTAAAAAGGTTTCTTACTGATCTCTCTCTCTCTCTCTCTCTCTCTCTCTCTCTCTTTCTGAGTTGAGGTCTCTCTCTGTTACCCAAGTTGGAGAGCAGTGGAGCAATCTGGGCTCACTGAAGCCTTGACCTCCTTGGCTTCAATGATATTTTTGACTCAGCCTCCATAGTAGCTGGGGCTACAGGTGCACACCACCATGACTTTAATTCTTTAAAAATTTTTTGTAGAGATGGGGGTCTCACTATGTTGCCCAGGTTGGTCTCAAGCTCCTGGTCTCAAGCAATCCTTTTGTCTCAGCCTCCCAAGGTGCTGGGATTACAGGTATGAGCCACTGTGCCTGACCTTGAGTTCTTTTTATGTTATAGATACAATCCTTTATCAGATATATCCAGATAAAAGTATTGCAAATATATTTTCCCACTTTGTAATTGACTATTCAATTTCTTACTAATATATTTTGAGAAAAGAAATTCTCAATTTTAATGAAGTCAAATTTATCAATTTCATCTTTTAAGGTTAGTGCTTTTTCTGTCATGTTTAAGAAATCTTTCTCTATTCCAAAGTTGTGAAGTTATTCTTTTATATTTTCTTCTAGAGCTTTTCTGTTTCAGCTTTCACATTTAGGTTTATGATCCACCTTGAATTAATTTTTGGGCTTGGTGTGATGTAGGGTCTTTTTGTTTTTCACATACAGTTGTTCAAGTACCATTTCATGAAAAGACTATTATTTCTCCACTGAATTGTAGTAAGTACTGTATATGTAAAGAATATTTCTGGATTCCATTTTGTTACATTTCCCTCCTTGCCCCAGTACCACACTATCTTTTGTATTTTTTTTTAAGTTCAAGTCTCACTCTGTCGCCCAGGCTGGAGTGCAGTGGCACACTCACAGTCACCGCAGCCTCGACCTGCTGGGCTCAGGTAATCCTCCTGCCTCAGCCTTCCAAGTAGTGGGAACTACAGGCGTGTATGCTACCACGCCCGGCTAATTTATTTTTATTTTTATTTATTGTAGAGATGAGGTCTCACCAAGTTATCCAGTCTGGTCTTGAACTCCTGAGTCTAGGCAATCCTCTTGCCTCAGCCTCCCAAAGTGCTGGGATTACAGGCTTGAGCCATTGCGCTTGGCTACCACACTATCTTAACTGTTGTAGTTTTATAGTCAGTCTTGAACTCTGTTAGTAAAGTTTTTCAACTTTATTCTTCTGTAAGATTGCTCTTAGCTATTTTAGGTTCTTTGCATTTCCATATATATTTAAGATTCAGCAGGTCAATTTTGGCCAAATATTTCACCTAGATTTTTATAGATTGGGTTTGCAATTAATCTACATATCAAATTGGGGGAAATAGATATCTTATCAATCTTTTGATTCATGCACCTGATATAGCTCTTCATTTACCTAGGTCACCTTTAATTTCTCTCAGCAATATTTTGTAGTTTTCAGTATTAACCTTATGAAACTTAAAAAATTTATGCCTAGATTTTTGATTTTTTTGATGCTACTATAAATATTTATATTTCATTTTCTGAAGTTTCTTATGAGAATACAGAAATATAGTTGGTATTTATATATTGACCTTGAAACCAGACAGCTTGCTAAATTCACTTATTAATTCTGTTTGTATATTTTCAGATTTTCTGTCTTCATAATCATATAATATGTAAATAAAGATAGTTTTGCTTTTGGTTTCCAATCTTTTTAACTTTTGTTTCTCTTTCTTGTCAAACAGCACTATCTAGGGCTTCCAGCATAACAATGAATGAAGCTGTGGTAGTGGACATCTTCATCTTATTCTTGACTTTGGAGAGAAAACTTTGACTATTTCACCATTGAGAATGATGTAGCTACAGGGTTTTATGACTAGATACGCTTTTAAGGTTAAAGACGTTTCCTTCTATTTCTACTTTGTTGACAATTTTTTTCTAAAGTCAATGCATGTTTAATTCTATCAAATGTGTTTTCTTCACCTGCTGAGATGATTGCACTCTCCCCCATCCCCACTTTTAGTCTGTTAATGTTGTGAATTTTACTGATGGAATTTTAAAACATTAAACCAATCTTTTATTCCTGGAATAAATCTTTCTTGGTTATAGCATATTATGTATTTTTAAAATATCCCTGGAATCATATTTATTGATATTTTGTTAGAATTTTTACATCTATATGTTCAAGGGAGATCCCAACCTATAAATTTTCTTTCTTGTAATGTCATATTTTTATGTCAGTGTTTTGCTGTTCTTAAAAGCTGTGTTTGGAAGTATTCTCTTTTTCTATTCTCTGGAAGAGTTTGTATAAATTTAGTATTTATTCTTGAACTGTTTGGAAGAATTCACCATTAAAGCCATATGTGTGAAAACACATTTGATAAAATTAAACATGCATTGACTTTAGAAAAAAATCTTCAACAAGTAGAAATAGAAGGAAACATCTTTGACCTTAAAAGCTTATCTAGTCATAAGCCTGGTATTTTCTTTGTAGAAAAAACCATAAGTCTGGCATTTTCTTTGTTGGAAAGGTTTCTTTAAAAAATAAACATATGGAGTTGGGCACGGGGACTCACACCTTTAATCCCAGCACTTTGGGAGGCGGAGGTGAGAAGATTGTCTGAGCCTACGGGTTCAAGACTAGCCTGGGCAAAATGGCAAGACCTCGTCTCTACAATAAACCAAAAAAATTAGCCGGGTGTGGTGATGCATGCTTGTGGTTCCAGCTACTTGGAAGGATAAGGTGGAAGGATCATCTGAGCCCAGCAGGTTGAGGCTGCGGTGGCAGTGAGCGTACCACTGCACTCCAGCGTGAACAACAGAGTGAGACTCTGACTCAACAACAACAAAAAAAGAATTTTTTTTGTTTATGTCAGCACAACAGATTGTAATAATTTTCTATGACTAACTTCCTTGATCAAGATGCAAGTTATTATATCTTAAGTAATACATTTAAAGTTTATATAATCATAAACTATAGACATGTCTTTGCATTAAGAAAGTTAAAACTAATAATCCTCCATATTTGTTTTATGTATTTTGAAGCTCTGTTAATCAGGTACATAAATGTTTAGAATTTTTTATATCTTCTTGATGAAACCTTTTTTTTTTTTTGAGTCAAGGTCTCACTCTGTCACTCAGGATGGACTGCAATGGCACAATCACTGCTCCCCGCAGCCTCGATCTTCTGGGCTCAAGCAATTCTTCTGCCTCAGTCTACTGAATAGCTAGGACTACAGACATGTGCCACCATGCCTAGCTATTTTTTTTCTATTTTGTGGAGATGAGGTCTTGCTATGTTGCCCAGGCTGATCTTGAATTCCTGGACTCAAGCAATCCTCCTGCCTCTGCCTCCCAAAGTGCTGGTATTACAGGCATGAGTCACTGTGCTCAGCTGAAATCTTTTGTTTTTGGTAAATTACAAAAAGACACTCTTTATCTCTGGTAACATTGTTTGCTCTGGGGTCTAATTTATGTGATATTGATATAATCACTCTAGTTTTCTGTTGATTAATGTTAGCATGGTATATTTGTTGCCCTTCCTTAGTTTTAACCCATTTATTTATGCTTCAAATGTGTTTCTTGTAGGCAGTTTATAGTTGGGTGATGCTTTTTGACTAATCTGACCACTTCTGACTTATGTAATATAAGTCTTTGTTGTATTTGTTTAATAGTTAACTATAGAGTTTATAGTATACCCTCTATCTTGAAACATCTATCTCATAAAAAGCTTTGGTAATTATTTCTTCAAATTATTTTTCTGTCTGCAAGTTTCTGTCTCTCATTCAAGGACTTCGATCAGATGCATGTTTATCTTTTTGTAGTTGTCCCACAGCTTACTGATATTCTGCTCATTTTTTTCAGTAATTTTTCTCTCTGTACTTCATTTTGGATTTTTCTTATTGCTATATCTTTCTTCTGTAACTAATCTTTCTTCTTCTTCTTTTTCTGTAACTAATTCCATTCAATGTATTTTTCATCTCAGACATTGAAGTTTTCACCTCTAGAAGTTCACTTTGTTTTTAACATTGCCATTGTCACTGCTTAACATGTTTAATCTTTCTTTTGCTTCTTGAACATATGAAATACCAATGTGATCGTTGTTTTAATGTTCTTGTCTACTAATTTTACTATTTGTGTCATTTCTGAGTTAGTTTCAATAGATTGCTTTTTTTTTTTTTTTTTTTCCTCATATGGATCTTACTTTGCTGTTTCCCTACATGCCTGATAATTTTTTGTTTGATGTTAGATATTATAAATCTTGCCTTGTTTGGTTCTTGACACTTTTGTATTTCTATAAATATTTTTGAGCTTTCTTAAAGGTTGCAGTTAAGTTACTTTAAGACAGGTTGACTCTTTTAGGTATGTTTTTTAGCTTTGTTGGCATGAACTAAAACAGCAAAGGGTGTTAGTCTAGGGTGAATTTTCCTTACTACTGAGGCAAGACCATTCTTTGTACTCTATCTGATGCCCTATAGGTTATAATATTTTCTACTCTGGGTATTGGAACAGATCTCTGTGATCTGTTCCCTCTAATTCTTTTGGTTATGATAAAGAGACCATCTTAAAGTAACCCTCTATTACTAAAAATGTTGGATTATTTAGGGTTACTGCCCGGTACACACCCACATCCCTTAAAATTATTAGATTGTCTTAACCCTCCATGGAAAAGAATGACTCACAGACCCTGTGGTTTAAATTCCATAATTAGTGAAATCGGTTGTTATTCATCCCTGTGATCAATACTTAAAGTTAGAAATGTAATTATATTAATCATGTAACCGTAACCAGTACACTTTTGTTACATTGTACCCATTGATTAATGGTGTATGTTCCACTTTGTAGTAAGTTCCACTAGCACTTTTACTTAGAGTTACAGAGAAACTAAATTACAGCTTCCCAGTAATAGGTACCAAAATATGTAGGTAATAAATGTTATAATTGGTGAAACGTAATTGAAACTGGAATTTTACAAAATGCTTTGTAAATCATATAGTTTGGTGGTAACCAGTAGCAAACTTCAATGCTTGTGTTGATAAATACAGACTGTAAAATTTAAAGAGCTGAGCTGGCCTTGGTATCTATATTGGCTTGTCTCCCTGAATTCTGAAATAAACTTTCCTCCTAGTTCCCTGCCTCTTGGGTTTTATTGGTGAGAGATCAGCTGGTGTGTGCCTCAGATGATATTGTTGGTTCTTTCCCTGGCCATGAGTAGCTTCCTCACATGAATGTAGTAATCAGTACTTAACTGAATACTTTAGGGGACCCTCTGAGGATCTGTGGATCTCTCTCTCTTCAGTTTTCTCCCCTCTCTGCACTGTACCCTGTAAACTTTTTCCAGGCAGTAAGTTGGGGCAATTGTAGGATTTACCTCATTTGTTTCCCATCTCCCAGAGATCCCTTTGTTGTCTGACACTTTATTTTAATTTTCTTTTCTTTTCTTTTGAGTTGGAGTTTCACTCTGTCACCCAGGCTGGAGTACAGTGGCTCACTCACGGCCAACCCAGTGTCAACCTGCTGGGCTCCAGCGATCCTTCCGCCTCAGCCTTCCAAGTAGCCGGAACTATAGGTGTGCACTGCCACTCCTAGCTAATTTTGGTTTTTTGTAGAGATGAGGTCTCATCATGTTGCCCAGGCTGGTCTTGAACCCGCAGGCTCAGGCAATTCTTTCACTTTGGCCTCCCGAAGTGCTGGGATTACAGGCTGAGCCATCGAGCCTGGCCTATTTTAATTTTCTTGTTATATATTTTATTTCTGTATGTTAAAACCTCAGATAATACGGTTATCATCATTGCTTTCAACAATGTTCATTTATTTTTATCCATTAATTTACCCTTTATCCGTTAATTTACCCTAGAGCTGTTTATTCTTTTTGGCACTTTTATGTTCCATTTGGGATCATTTTTCTTTAGTTTGGTGAACATCTTTAGCGTTTCTCTTAGATTTTATTTTAAAAATTTTATCTTTTTTTTTGAGTCAGAGTCTCACTCTGTCACCCAGGCTGGAGTGCAGTGGCATGATCATGGCTCACCGCCACCTTGACTTCCTGGGCTCAGGTAATCCTCCTGCCCCAGATTCCCAAGTAGCTGGGACCACAGGCTCACACTACCATGCTCAACTAATTTTTTTTGTAGAGACAAGGTTTCATTATGTTGCCCAGGTTGGTCTCTAGCTCCTGGGCTCAAGGCAATCTTATCACCTTGGCCTTCCAAAGTGTTGGGATTACAGGCGTGAGTCACTGCTCCTGGCCTAAATTTTATCTTTGACTTTGAGAAATATTTTTCCTTGAGTATGGAATACTACTTTGGCAGTTTTTTTCTTTCAGCACTTTAAAGTTATCATTACATTGTCTTGTGCTTTGATGTCTTAATTGTGATGTCAGTGGTATTTCTTGTGATTGTCTTTTTCTATAATTGCTTTTAAAATTATATTTTTTATCTTTAGTTTAAATAGCTTGATTCTGAGGTATGTAGGTGTGGTTTCTTTTGTGTTTATCCTTTTTGGGGCTTGTTACTCTTCTTGTCATTAAAGCTTTTCATCAGTTTGAAAAATTCTCAGTCATGGTTTCTCAAAGGATTTCTTCTTTGTTATTCTTATACTGTGTTCCTTCTCATCCTTGAACTTCATATATTTTACATTTCTTACATTACGTTCTTTTTACTTTTTTCTTCTTTTGAGGTTCAATGTGGATAATTTCTTTAAGGTCATTAGTCCTGACATGTACTGTTGTCTTTCTCTTGTTAAAATTCTCCAATGAGTTCTCTACTTTTTAGTTAACTAATGAATTAGCTAACTTTTATTTAAGTTAGCTTTTATTAAGCTTTTTAAAAGCTTGCTTTCCTAGAACTCTGAGTTACTTTTTTTAAAGAAAAATAATCATGGAGGTGTATTTTATATACAATAACCTGTGCCCATTTAAAGTGTACACTTTGATGAGTTTTGACAGCTGTATACTCCTATGAAACCAATACCACATTTAAGATGTAGAATGTGTAAATTACCCTCAAATATTTCTCGTGCCCATTTGCAATTCATCTCTCTTTCAGATCCTAGCCCCAGCCAGTCACAGATTTGCTTGACTCACTATAAATTAGTTTGCATTTTCTAGAACTTCATATAAATGAAATCACACAGTAGGTATTCTTTGTGTCTTGTTTCTGTCACTCAGCATGGTGATTTTGAGATTCATTCATATTGTTACCTGTATCAGTAGATCATTTCTTTCTATTATTGAATAGTGTTACATGGCATGGATGTACTAATACTTGTTTTTTATACATTTTCCATTTGATGGGCATATGGGTTGTTTTACATTGTTGGCTATTGTGACTAAAGCTGCTATAAATATTTGTGTGAGCATATATTTTTATTTCTCTTGATTCAGTGCTTAGAACTAGAACATGGTAGGTATATTTTTAACTTTATAAGAAAGTGCCAGTTTTTCGACAAAAACTAGTACATTGAACTACTTTATATTCACACCCACAGAATATATGCTCCGATTGCTCTAAATCTTCACCAACATTTTGTAATATCAGTCTTTTTGATTGTAGCCATCATAATGTAGTGATATCTCATTGTAGTTTTAATATCTGTTTTTCTGATGACTAACTGAAAGGACAAAAAATAGATTCAATATAGACAAAGGTATCTCATTGTAGTTTTATATGTGTTATTCTTTTTATTTTTTTAAATTTTAAAGTTGTGGGGTACAATTCAGGGTTAGGTATACAAATGGTCATTGTGTAAGTAAAGTTTGGGCCTCACTTTGGTCTCCACTTGCTTTGAGATCAGGTACTCTTATTGACAAGGTGTTTTCCCCTTCACCCCGGCCATTACACACTACTATCATTCCTTTTCTTATAGTGTTATGATAATTATTCAAGGTCTGCTTATGAATGAGAACATGTGGTACTCAGTTCTTTTTTCTGTGATAGTTTATTACTTAGTATTATAGACTGTAAGTCCGTCCAAGTTGCTGCAAAGTTCATAATTTTGTCCTTACTTATGGCTGCGTAATATTCCATCATATATATAACATTTTTTTTATCCAGTTCTCTTTCGATGGGCAGCACAGTTGGTTCTATGTTTTTGCTATTGTGAATAATGCTGTAATAAACATGCAGGTGCAGGCATCTTTTTCATAGAGTGATTTGAGTTCCTTTGGGTATATTCCCAGTAGGGGGATTGCGGGGTTGTATGGAAGGTCGATTTTTACATCTTTTAGAAATCGCCACACTGTTTTCCACAGAGCTTGTACTAGTTTACACTCCCACCAACAGTGTAGAAGTGTTCCCTTTTCCCTGCATCCTCTCCAGCATCTGTTGTTTTTTGAATTATTAATGATGGCCATCCTGACTGAAGTTAGGTAGTATCTCAGCGTCGTCTTGATTTGCATTTCTTTGATGACTAGGGAGGATGAGCATTTTTTCATGTATCTGTTGGTTGCTCTTATGTCTTCTTTTGAGAAGTGTCTATTCATGTCTTTTGCCCACTTTGTAATGGGGCTGTTTGTTTTTTTCTTTTCGGCACATTTGAGTTCCTTGTAGATCCTAGATGTTAGACCTTTGTCAGATATACAGTTGGCAAATATTTTTTTCCCAGTCTGTGGGCTTTCTCCCTGCTCTCTTGATGGTTTCTTTCATTTTCCAGAAGCTTTTCAGACAAGTCCCACTCGTCTATCTGATCTCTTATGGCATGGGCACTTGGGGTTTTGATCAGGAATTGGTTTCTATAAGGTTGTCTTCCGCATTTCCTGAGGTTCTACAGTGTGAGGTTTTATATTTAGGTTTTTGATCCATTTAGAGTTGATTTTTGTGTATGGGGATAGGTAGGGGTTTTGTTTTAATCTTCTGTATGTGGCCAACCAGTTTTCCCAGCACCATTTACTGAATAGGTTCTCTTCTCCCCAGTGGTTGATGGTGGAGGTTTTGTTGATGAGTTGGTTGAGAAATTGAGGTTTTGCTTCCGGAATCTCTATCCTGTTCCATTGGTCTACATGCCTGTTTTTGTATCAGAACCAGGCTATATGGATCATTGTAACTTTATAATAAAGTTTAAAGTCTGGGAGTGTGATACCTCCTGCTTTTTTTTTTTTTTTCTGAGGATTGTTTTGGTTATTCGTGGTCATTTATGTTTCCATATGAATTCCTGTATTGTCATTTCCAGGTCTGAGAAGAATGCTGCTGGTATTTTTTTTTTTTTTTTAGTTAAAGTCTCACTTTATCACCCAGGCTGGAGGGCAGTGGCATGCTCCCGGCTACCGCAGCCTCGACCTGCTAGGCTCAGGTGATTCTTCCGCCTCAGCCTTCCATGTAGCTGGAACTACAGGCACGTGCCATCATGCCTGGCTAACTTTTTGATTTATTGTAGAGATGAGGTCTTGCCAAATTCCCCAGGCTGGTCTTGAACCCGTGGGCTCAGGTAATCCTCTCACGTTGGCCTCCCAAAGTGCTGGGATTATAGGCATGAGTCACCACGCCCAGCCTACTACTGCTGGTAATTTAATGGATATTATGTTAAATCTGCAGATTGCCTTGGGTAGGATGGACATCTTAACAATGTTGATTTTTCTAGTCCATGAGCATGGAATATTTTGGAGCTCTACACGGTCAGAGAAACTTCTCTAGTAATGAACTATATAAATGATCCCTGAAAGTATAGTCTTTATTTTTTTATTTTTATTTATTTTTTGAGTTGAAGTCTCACTTTGTCACCCAGGCTGGAGTGCAGTGGCACTCTCCTGGCCACTGTAGCCTTGACCTGCTGGGTTCAAGCAATCCTTCAGCCTAAGCCTTCCAAATAGCCAGAACTACAGGAGTGTGCTACCACGCCCGGCTAATTTTTGATTTATTGTAGAGACAAGGTCTCGCCAATTTGCCCAGGTGGGTCTCAAACCCGCGGGCTCAGGCAATCCACTCGCCTCGACCTCCCAAAGTGCTGGGATTACAGGCTGAGTCACTGAGCCCGGCCTTGTATAGTCTTTAATATGTGTTTTTCTAATGACTAACTGAAAGGACACAAGCTGGATTCAGTATAACCTAAGAGCAGTCATTTTAACATTGCTAAGCTTTGTCATGTTTTTCTAGCTGTTCACTTTAATTTATCCACTAGTCATTAGCCAAGGACAGAATCGTTTTCCCAGAGATAGCTATAGATAATTTACAACCCCATTCCCCAAGCCTACTTTGTACTGTTTGTTTTTTGATTCCCAGTTTGTCTTTCAGCCATAAAAAACCAGGATGACCTTATCTATTGGGATCAGCCTCCCATGACAAACTACAGGACCACCACCTGGAGTCATAAAATGTGTCACTCTGACTTCAAGGCACAAGACTTATGTTATCAACACCTAACACCTAAGAGTGTAGTTGCTGGAGATTTTTCTCACTAGTCCCCTACCTTATAGAAACTGTAAATACATGCTTTCCTCAGACCTTATACCTTGTGCTCCTTTAGCACTGATCCTTTCCCAGCCCCTCTTTCTGGGAAGTGTAATAAATTATTTTGCTTTGCTTTATTCCCCCGGCACTGGCCTACCCCACAGACCCAACACTAACAATATTGAAAACTTTTTCATCTCCTTATTAGCCATTTGTGTATTTGCTTTTGTAAAATTTATGTTCAAATATTTTGTCTGTTTAAACAAATTGAATTGTTGAATCATTGTTGCGTTTTAGAAGATTTAAAAAATACATTTTGTATGCCAGTTGTCAGATATTCATAATGTGAATATTTTCTACTCTTCTATGGCCTTCCTTTTCATTTCTTTTTCCCTCCTTCCTTCCCTCCCTCCCTCCCTCCTTCCCTCCCTTTCCCCTCCCTTCCTTCTTTCATTTCTTCCTTCCTTCCTTCCTTCCTTCTTTTTTCTTTCTTTCTTTCTTTCTTTCTTTCTTTCTTTCCTTCCTTCTTTCTTTCTTTCTTTCTTTCTGCCAGGGTCTCACTCTGTTGCCCAGATTGGAGTGTAGTGTCACAATCATGGCCCACTGCAGACTTGACCTCCTGGGCTCAGGTGATCCTTCTGTCTCAGCTTCCCAAGTAGCTGGGACTACAGGCATGTGCCACCACTCCCAGCTAAGTTTTTAATTTTTTGCAGAGATGAGCTCTTGCTATTTTACCCAGGCTAGTCTTGGACTCCTGGAATCAAGCAATGCTCCCACTTTGACCTCTCAAAATACTGGGATTACAGGTACAAGCCATCGTGCCCAGCTTCCTTTTCATTTCTTAATGGTAGTTTAAAAACCAAAAGTTTTTAATTTTGATAAGGTCTAATTTATCAAGTTTTTAACTTTTATAATTCATGCTTTTTGTGTCTCAAGCATTTGCTTAACCCCGAGATTACAAGGTTTTTCTTTTATGTTTTATTCTAGAAATTTTATAACTTTTTCTTTCAGATTAGGTCTGTGATCTATTTTAAGTTAATTTTTGTATATTGTGCAGAGGGAGTTGGCCAACCAACTTATCACACATTGCCTAAAATTGCCTATTTTACAGTTCTTTTCAGAATGTATTTATTGGTCATCTTCATTTAATACACTTTTTTTTTTTGAGTTGGGGTCTCTTTGTCACTTAGGCTGGAGTGCAGAGGCACGATCATGGCTCATTGCAGCCTTGGACTTCTGGGATCGGGTGATCCTTTCATCTCAGCCTCCTGAGTAACTGGGAATACAGGCACATGACTGGCTAATTTTTTGATTTTTGTGTGTGTGTGTGTGTAGAGACAAGGTCTTGCTGTGTTGCGCAGGCTGGTCTCAAACTCCTGTGCTCAAGCAATCCTCCCATGTCAGCTGTCCAAGGTGCTTAAATTACGTGAGCCACTGTGTTCAGTCTAGAATATACATTTTGTTTTGCCTATGTAGAGTGGTAAAATCTAATGGTGACATGGGGCAAACAACTGTACATTTAAACTTTTTGGAAAGTTTCTTTTATTATTTTTAACTTTCCCATAATTTAAAAGTATATGCTGAGATTTCCTCTATTAGCATTATTTTCACTGTTTTTATTTTAATCAATGAAAAATTAAGGCTCAAAAATATTAATATTTTGTTCAGTCATATAAACCTATTTATGTTATTACCAGGCTTGAGTAGGTCTTCAAGTGCCAAATTCCTCACTTTAGCTTATGGGAAATGGAAAAATGGTGCAAAATGTTTACGAGGCACAGGTCAACTTAAATATTAATTTACCCTTCTAGTCATAAATAAATAAAGGTATACACATGGGTATCATTATCATATTTATTATTCATTGAGACCACATCTATTAAACATGGAAAAATCCTATTGTATGACTTTTGTCCTGCAGAAGAGTCCAGGCAGAACGATGACAGTTATCTCTTACTTCAAATAGCCTATTTTAAAATAGTCTGACTTGATGAGCTTCTTATATTTCTTCTTTGAGAGATCAATTCACAGCTTAGCATCAAGGTAATCTCATTTGTGACATTAGCTAATTTACCTTTTTTCAGTTGTGTTGCAAGAAACAGGAACGCTTCTTTGCAGTTTCATCTGTCAAAAAGTTTCTATACAGCTGTCACTCAACTATATTAATGATTCTGGGTCAGTCTTCCCAAGGTCAGCATTTATCCTTTTAGTTATTTGGTAGCTTTCCCCCATCTCTCTCAGAATTTTTTCTGATTAGTTATCATCTGACATATGGATTCCTGATAACATAAAATTCAAACTGTTTTTAAATGTAATACTGCAGAATATAGTGGGAATTAAGTCATCCTCTCATTCAAGGCCTTTAGGAACTATCCACACCTTCACCTTCCAGATAAAGTCCAAAGCGCTTTGTTTAGCGTTCAGACCAATCACCCCAGTCAGAAGTAATCTTTCTCTCCTTGGACTCCCATTACACTGTCTTCATACCTCAAACACGACATATTAACACATGTGATGATTTGTATATTTGTCCCCTCCAAATCTCATGTTGAAATCTGATGCAAGTATTAGAGGCAGGACCTAATGGGACATGGCGGTGAATCCCTCATGAACAGATGATTGTCCTTCCTCAGTGGGCTGAGTTCTCACTCTTCAGTTCCTGAGAGCTGGTTGCTAAAAAGAGCCTAACAACACCCTTCCCAGCCCTCTCATATTCCCTCTTTTGCCAAGTGATCTCTGCATGCATGGGCTTCCCTTCACCTTGGCTTTTTGCCATGAGTGGAGGCAGCCTGAGGCCCTCACTGGATGCAGATGCCTAAACTTGAACCTTCCAGCCATCCTGAACTGTGAGCCTAATAACTCTTTTTTTAAAAATAAATTACCCAGTCTCAGGTATTCTTCTTTAGCAATGTAAAACACACTAAGGCAACATATTTTTACAATAGAGTTGCAGTGCACTAGCACTTAGTTTATGCAGCACTTAGTTCAAGTCTAAATAAAGCGGAAGGAGAATAAACCAATACTTTAGTTTTAACTACCAGTCCTTTGCCAGTTAGGGCTTAATCAGAGAAGCAGAACCCCCAAGAGTGACAGAAAATATAAAATTTATCATGAGCGTTACCCCTCACATAGTTGTAGGGGCTGGTTAAGTTCTCTCTGCCTAGTGTTGGGCCTGAAGTTAGGAGGGCCAGAAGTCAGGAAGAAAAAGATCATGAAAGGAGGGAGAATAAGGAAGATCAGAACTGGTGAGAACAATCTGGAGCCCACAAGGACAAACTGGATCCTGTGAGGACAAATTGCAACTGCGTGTCTCTCCTTGCGTCTGACCTCAGTGACCCGCAGGATAAGGTGGTGCCTCTGGCAACGCAGCTACACATGTGCTTGGTCCAGGGTTCAGAAAAGTAGAATGAGGGGCTCCGACAGGAGCTGTGGCGCTGCAGGCTCTGCTGCTGGGCTAGGCCTGGATGGTGAGCCTGAAGATCAGTGCCTGGCCCCATGGCAGTCTTCAGAGCTTCGGATCAAGTGGCTGTTGCTTTATTTCTGCTTTCCAAATCACACACATTTTTCTTTTGACTAATCCTAACCTGGAATCCTATAAGGAAGGGAATGCTGAAAAGCGTAGTTCTATCTTAGCTAAATTGACACAGTACAAGGCCACCACAAGTCCATTTCTGCATAAATCTGTGAGTAAACAAGGCATTGAAAATATATATCTGATATATTTTCAGTCTGTCTCAGTTCATGTGTGCTTTTCCTAATATAAGCATCACACAGTGCTGAGAACATTTCTGCCATTTGGCTTAATTTTTTGAATAAGACTGCTTTCCTAAACACTAGCCAATGACTTCATGACCTCTTACCTGAAGAAAGTGAACTGCTTCAATGCTGGGGGTGGAGGTAGGGGGTGGGAAAGACTGGTGGCCGGGGTCTGTGAACTGAGAGATAGCATATGTGGGTCTCCAACATGGTGCCTTCCTAGGGGATTCCTAGAGGAGTTTCATCAATATCCAATCTTCAATTTACACTTTGACTCTGGAACCCATCCCTACTTTTAGATCCTCCTGCACTAGGTATTTGTTAAATGATGAAAAATAAATTCTGTACTTCTCTTCTGTAGGAATTTTCTAGTGTCTGTATTCCTCTTAGCAATTAGTCAAGAGCTTGGCACAAATTAGGTACTTGATGGATGTGGGTTAAAGTATTTATTGCAAATTTCTATTCTGGTGTTGTATAATGAGTGTTGTGAATGTTTTCTTTTTCAGTAAGTTTCCAAGTTGCCCTTAATATAAGCCACTTAGTGTTGTATATGCCTTGGGGCTTGGGTAAAAGTAGCTGCCCATTCAATGTGGGTTTTGCCAGGCAAGTTGGAACTTGCAGAGGAGGACACATGCACAATGAAATACTTGGGAAAACTTCAGTCCTGTTTGTTTCCTTCTGTGTTTGCATAAATCCCTGCACTTTACCTGTATCTCTCTCTTTTACTCTCTTTGGTAAATTATCAAATATTATTAAAGTCACTCATGCTCTTGGTAAACAGTAAATAAAGGAGAAAAGAGGAAATAATAGTTATTGGAATTCTTTCCCCTCCATACACAATTTTGCGTGCTTCAAAAATAACAACAATAATATTTTTTTGTGTATCTTTCCTCATATATCTTACGTGTCTTTAAAATTATTAATAGATACATTAATAAAATAATAAAATATTAATATGTGTGCATACTTACATATATACTTATATTTGAAACACCATAGAATTATATAGTAATACTGGTTTTCACTTAATATATCTTGAAACTTTTTTTTTTGAGACAGGGTCTTGCTCTGTTGCCCAGGCTGCAGTGCAGGGGCACAATCATAACTCACTTCAGCCTCTACCTCCTGGGCTCAAGTGATCCTCCTGCATCAGCCTCTCAAGTAGGTGGGACTACAAAAGTGTGCCACCATACCCAGCTAATTTATTTTTATTTTTTACTTTTGTAGAAATGGAGTCTCAGTATATTGCCCAGTCTGGTTTCCAATGCATGGCCTCAAGCAATCCTCCCATCTTGACTTTTCAAAGTGCTGGAATTACAGGAGTGAGCCACAATGCCTAGCCTATTTTGAAACCTTTTCAACATCAGCTTTCTTTTAAGCAAACTCTTGAAAATGTATTCCAATGTATGGATTTACAGTTGAATTAGTCTGGTATGATGGTCATCTTAGGTTAATTCTAAGAATTAGCATTATAAACAATGTTGCATATACATATATCTTTGTATGTATCATGCCAATATATCCAAAGAGCAAATTCTTAGCAGTAGAATTGCATGGTTTTCCTGAGCTTTGTTATCAACTGAAAAGTATATAATTTCATAATACATAATTTATATGACTCATTAGAAGTTTTGCATGATACATAATTTATATAGTTCATTAAAAGCTGCTAGTAAACACAGGATCACATGTAGCTAGACAGCCTCTTTTGTCAAGAGACCTTTCACAATAGAAAAGAAAGGCTTTGGAAGAACAGTCCCAGTCTTCATTATTTTCAGAGTCTCTTTTTGCCATCTTCAATTCACTAATCATTAGCATTCATAAGCATGCTGAAGCTTCTTCTGGAACCAAAGAAGCCTTTTTTGGAGACTAAAAGCGTTATCATGATATTTAATTCAAGATCTAATTATTGTAAGAAACTAATATATTTGTATAACTCTATTATTATCTTCAGATAGAACAATAATACTAATACTGCCACTAAAAATTAGCCACTAAAAATCAGCAATTACTGTCAAAACAACAGTTAGGAAAGGGTTTGCCCATTTCTTGCTGCTGATCCGATCCGCAATATCATCTGCCAATTTCCCGAAGGATTAGGGGAAACAGTCTGCTCTGTAAGCCCAAGTGCTTTAAGACCAAACACCACAAACTGACTAGAGGATAAAAGTCAAGTGGTAAAAGGAAGAATGGGAGGAAATTATTTTCCCAGAAAACTCGTTTAAGAAAGGCTCAAAACTTAGTTCTGATCTTCTTAGTTGCCAAGGTAGAGGGAGAAAGAGGACGGGCTACAGAGCTTGTCATTTTCTAGTACAGAGTCTCTCAGTCCTATTAGACCCCATGGTTTTTTTTAATAAAATAAAAAAAATTTTGTAATGCCTGATTATCTTGACATGATAATACAGTTTATCTACCCATACTGTTTAAAAATGAATATAAAGTCATAACTAGTATAGTAAAGAATTTAAAGGTAAAAAATGTCTAGTAAAATAATATATATTTCACCACGTGTGTGTCCAGGCATAAGAATACTAGAAAGCATAATGAAATCAACACAAGCTTACACATATAGGAAGAATCACTATGACTGCAACAGCTACAAAGACAGCCTGGCTTAGGCATATTGGCTACTCAACTAGTATCAGCCTCATTTATGGTGATAACACAATTTTTCTAAATGGTGAGGAATTTGTAAATCTGAAAAAAAAAACAACCCTCCCCAATTTACTTGGATTTTGAATTCCTAGAAAATTAAGTGATATCGAAATTGAGCAAAGTCTTTATATGTACAAGTAATTTAATTTTTTTCTAGGCTCTAAAACAACTTTAAAAAACTTTTAGAGTAAACTTCTTTCAGGCCTCCTCCTACTTGGGAGCTTTTCTGTCTTCTTAATAAGTCCTACTTTCTCACCTAGAAAAAAATTTTAAATTTTATTTTATAAATTGTATTTTAGAGTTGTGGGGCACAAGTGCAAATTTACTATATAATTAAGTTGCATGCATGTGAAGTTTGGGCTTCTAGCTGGCCTTCTCTCCTTCTTTTTTTTTTTTTTTTTTTTGAGTTGGAGTCTCACTCTGTCGCCCAGACTGGAGTGCAGTGGCCGCTCCCGGCCACCGCAGCCTCAACCTGCTGGGCTCCGGCGATCCTTCCGCCTCAGCCTTCCAAGTAGCTGGA
>CAUYQG010013177.1:0-57230 GCA_963574415.1 Tarsius wallacei | reverse complement strand
TATAAAAAAGATACCTGCACACGTATGTTTATCGCAGCATTGTTCACAATAGCAAGAACCTGGAAGCGACCATGCTGTCCATCAAAAGAGGACTGGATTAAAAATATGTGGTACATATACACAAGGGAATACTACGCAGTCATAAAAAAGAACAAAATCATGAATTTTGCAGCAACCTGGATGGAACTAGAGTCTATAATACTAAGTGACCTCTCACAGAAACAAATAACTGAGTATCACATGTTGTCACTCATATAGTGGACGTTGATCATCCAATGTATTACCATAATAAAATGACTGACAGTGGTGGGAATCTATGGGGGGGGAAGGGGAGAGAGATGGGATTCATGGTAGTAAATATCTGTCTGGGGACGTGAAGACACCTATTATCAACAAAGGTGCCTGAACAAATCATATTTGTATACCTAACCCTTAACTGTACCCCACAATATCATAATAAAAAATATCGAATATAAAAAAATAAAGTCAAATAAAAAATAAAAATAAAATAAAATAAAATAGAAAAGACAAAAAAAAATGAATCCAGGTACATTGATTTTACAACTAATCCTAGAAAGAAGGGGGATGAGAAGAAAAAATAATGCTTATTCCCTTCCTGTGATAAATTTACGGTTAAATTATCTAACATTTCATTCAACTGACTAGATATTTCTTCTAGATCATCCAAGACTGACAGAAATCTTATAGTTGTGGGATACATACACAAAATTGAGTGCAAGTGGAGAGAATGGATTGTTTACTCAGGCAGGATTCCTTGGCTGCCTTAATTTCTGAAATACTGAATTACAATAAGAAGCATCAGATAACTATTAATCATACATATTCCTTCAGAGGCACCTAAGTTAATCAGACATATTCAGAAAGAATTAGGAAAATCAAAGTATAATATAGTTCAAATATAATAGTTTATATAAAATAAATGCAAATATAATAGTTTATATAAAATAATGTATCATATATAAATGAAAAGTTTTTGTCAAAACTTCTGAGCTGAAAAATTATGTGATCCAATTTTGAGAAATATCTTCCATATAGACTAAGAAGCCAAACTAGTCTTTATTTTCAAATCAATTGGAGAAGTCAGGTGCTAAGTATTTTATATAAAAATTAAAACTTTTTTCTATGATAGTGAGTTTATATATTTTTCATCTCTTCTGGAGTCAGTTTTATAAATAAAATTTCTAATACATTATAACTCATAAATATTGATGCCACATTTTAAGTGTGTAGATTTTTTATCTTAATTTTGAATTGCAACCATTAGCAATATAGAATGAACTTTTGCCTTGTTTCTTTACCTGTATTCAGAGGAAGGGGACAAACTCTAACTTTATTATGATCTGGCAAAAGCATTCTTTTCCAGAGAAACTTATGTTATACTAAGCCTAAATTTTCAGGGATGTTAAATGCAAATTCCCCCAAGGTAGTCACTAAAACAGTGATCTGGCAAAGTGCCCACATGTGTGGATTCCAAGTTATGGTATTCACTTATTGACGTAGACTCTTAGTTTTCCACTTTTTAGTACCTGGGCCCATGTATCCTACTTCTCAAAGAAATATCACCATATGTAACTGTTATTTCAAAACATATGTCCAAGCTAGATTCTTCCAGATTCTCTGTAAGAGATCATTCCAATATTTTACCAGAACTGAAGATTCTGGGTAATGTAGAAATGCTTATGTGCCCCTTGTCAGACCTTCATTGCAAAGTGGGTCACTTGATCTGAAGCAATATCATGTGGGGACTCATAATGCTAAAGTAAAGCATTCCAAGTGTCTGGGCCTTTAGATAGTGGCACTGGTTGAGACACTGAAGGCAAAGAGAAGCAAACTCATACCCAGAGCATGTCAATCACAAAAATAAATGAATATTAATTAATAAATAAAATTAAAATCTGCTCCCTGTAAAATAAAGAGCTCTATTCACCTTGCCACAGAGGGCTTACTGGTGTCCTCAGCACCTCAATATTAGTCTCTACTGTGGACAGGTCAAACATTCAGTTACGGCAGCAACCAAATAAACCTTGCGACAGAGGACTTGTTCTTTGGGGCCAAGGTGAACTTTATTATAATCATTCTATTCAAATTCTCATAATACAATCACTGGTGTATACAAGGACAGAGGCTGGACAATATACACGGAGTTGCTCAGTACCACTTTTATTTGAATGTATTGTGAGCATTGCTGTGGCTATAAAAACCCACACAAACTTTGAGCTCACTCCCATAAGCCTTCCTTCATAAACTCTTTGGCTCAAATCTTCCTGTCTTTTTTCCTTCCAGGCTCCTGACAAACTAGACAAGCTATTTGTCATAATCAAGGATTCCACCATTTTTTTTTAAATGTCAGGCCAATTCTGCCTCCACATCAAGTAAGCGATCAAGTGTATGGCTTAAGGATATACCTATATTGTAGTGGTCCCTAAATTTTAATGAGGCATGTATCATTTTCTGGAGCACATGTATTTTAACATAATATCCAAAGTACTTTCCACTTCCTGATGCCCAGATACTATTAATATGCTGTTAGCAAATACAATGAATGAAAATGGTATTCTGTGGAATGTTTAAATCAACACTATGCAATAGAATATAATAGGAATATATGCCATTTAAAATTTGTTCAGCAATCATATTTTAAAAGGCAGAAGCAAGTAAAAGGAATAACCCAATATAGCCAAACATATTATTATGTCAAAATGTCACCACTTTATGAATATTAAGTACATATTTTATATTATTTTTGGCACTAACATTTCAAAAGTTGGTATGTATGTTATATGAACAGTGCATCTCAATTTGCAATAGCCACATTTCAAGTGCTCAGTGTGAATATGTAAACTTCCACTTTTGGCCAAAGTGGAGTAACAGGAACCAAAATTACCCTCCTGTTAACTGTTAGCAACATGTATGAAATAATGATTTGCAAGACACTGGCCATAGGGAACAAAGGCAAGGATCACTTAGAAATGAGAAACTTGTGGTTAGCCCCATGATTGCCCCAGTTGATTGCCTCAATAAAGCTTTCAGGACATGTGCAAGGAATGGGATTCCAAGCAGATCTCAGCAGGCTCAGTGACTTGAGAATACGACAGCCTGGGAGTCTAGGGAGATCAAGAAAACTCAGGAAAGAGCACCAGACGAGAATGCTGCACAGGGAGAGAGCCACAGTGATCTTCAAAGGGTCCCACTTGACTATTCAACTGAGTACTTGACCAACACATGCGTGTGAGGAAACCTGATGGGTCAAGCAGATAATGAAATGAAACAATTAGAAGAAGCACTCAGAAGTGTCTTCCTTCAATAATGGTATAATTAGGTCTAGAAGAAGCATTGCTGTGGTTCATTCTTTAAAAAATCTATAGCCGGGCTCGGTGGCTCAGCCTGTAATCCCACGCCTTGGGAGGCTGAGGTGAGTGGATTGCCTGAGCCCGCGGGTTCGAGACCCGCATGGGCAACTTGGTGAGACCTCATCTCTACAATAAATCAAAAATCAGCTGGGCGTAGTAGCGCGCACCTGTAGTTCCAACTACTGGAAGGCTGAGGCGGAAGGATCACCAGAGCCCAGCAGGTCGAGGCTGCAGTGGCCGGAAGCGGCCACTGCACTCCAGTCTGGGCGACAGAGTGAGACTCCAACTCAAAAAAAAAAAAAAAAAAAATCTAAAAAGGCAAGACCCAAAATTGTCAACTATTTCCAAGTAAGTTAGTTGTACTCCAGAACAAAGTGCAAGAATATTTATAGGACTCAGAAAATATTTAGCTAACAAATTGATACCATGCACAATGTCTGGCCTCCAATAAAAATTATGAAACTTTCAAAGAAGCAGAAAAATATGCCTCATAATGAGGAAAAAAAATCAATCAACTGACACCAACTCAAAACAGAAAAATGGGACAAACTGAAAACTGATGGTTTATTTTGAACATATCACAGGATGAGATCACAGGGCAAACCACCACCCTGGAATTTAAAGAGTTAGGTTTGTCCACCGACACAATATTGTAAAATCCACTAAGACATAAACTATAAGATATATTTTATAAGTTAACTAAAAACAGGTCAAAATTTAAATCATAAGGATATAACATAATTGCATTCATTTATATACTTTATAAATATGAAAATATACATCAATATGCTATTTCTCATTAATTTTTAATAAATTAATGCAATGTGTAAATAAGTATATTAAATTATTTAGGAGGTGAGGAGTATGAAAAAAGTATGGGTTTCCTTCAGTAAATGTGCATGTGGATATGAAACTCTGTTATTTGCCTTTGGGAATTACTTAAATAAAAACCAAGAATAAAAACCAAAAATAACTCTGTTTTTTTTTTCAGTTATCATAAACATGCAGTACTTTTATGTTTCATAAAAGAGAAAAATGTGTGTAGCCAAAATCTAAGCAGTCTTGCAGCTATCTTACATTTTAAATTTTGCTAATAGAAATTTGAAAATAGTAAACATCTTCCGAAGATGGTGGACTAAATTTGTATTAGCATTTTATTATATAGTTAATAAAATATGTATTTGCTACCTTATAGCACATACTGATTCTGAAAGAAATTGCATAAAATTTTGTCTGTGAGCCGGGCTCGGTGGCTCATCCTGTAATCCCGCGTTTTGGGAGGCTGAGGTGAGTGGATTGCCTGAGCCCCTGGGTTCGAGACCCGCCTGGCCAACTTGGCGAGACCTCATCTCTACAATAAATTAAAAAATCAGCCGGGCATGGTGGTGCGTACCTGTAATTCCGGCTACTTGGAAGACTGAGGCAGAAGGATCGCCGGAACCCAGCAGGTCGAGGCTGCGGTGGCCGGGAGCGGCCACTGCACTCCAGTCTGGGCGACAGAGTGAGACTCCAACTCAAAAAGAAAAAAAAAAATTTTGTCTGTGTTTTTTATCCAATGTACTTATAAATTCAAAATCATTCTAGTTATATTTGAAAGAATCAGCATCATTATTCCATGATTTATTTAGGAGTTAACATTAAGAGGTGATAAGTATTAGCTATATTTAGGTATATATAAGGGCCAGTGTTACCATTCATCCCTTTTTATTATTCTTTTGCTCCAAAGTTAGACATTTCTTTATGATAGTCAAGGAATGGAAGAGGCAAAATTGCTAACTGAAAATTTTTCACTACCTCTATCACACCACTCCATCACATATCTGAATTCAGACATTTCCAAAATGTTTCAATGCCCTGTTTTGAAAGCCATGTTTCACAGTTTACAGAAATACATATGGGAGGAAAAGATAGGTTTTTAAAAGAATTTTCTTAGTTTGGTATTCTTTAGATTTTAGAGTCTTGGGGCAATGTCTATTATCAAGATTTAGGGCAGATAAGGAATAAACTTATCTGCTATAAAATAGGATAAAAGTTGTTAGGAACACTGTTGATTTTCTGATAATTTTAACACCAACTTTAGGAATAAATACATATAGGAGTTTAAAACATGGAAATTGTCTATGGTCAATCAAGACAGGTTGAGAGATGTAGAATTGTATAAATTTAAGTCTTGGAGATTCTTTAAATGTAGGATGGAATGATAAGAACATTGTGAATTGTCTTAAATTGTGAAAAATCAGAAGTATGATCAAGGAGAAAACATTCTCCATTTCTAACTCGAAAGTTTGACTCCCAATAATGTATGCAAATTCAAATGCAAATTATTAGAATAATAAGTATCTAAATATTGCTGCTATACATTGCAAATGAGATCAATGTTTTCTCAGCTTTGTCAATGATATATGATAAAAGTTACTGAAAATACAACATTGCACTAGATTTTTCTGAAGATATTTTAATTATAAGGAAGGACTTTTCAATTTTGTCATTGTCAAAGATGATTTACTACCAACCTCTACAAGGTTAAAAAATATTTTAGCTTGGTTAATACTTGTGTTTTAATGTGACCATTTGGCACCAATTCAATTTAATATATCCTCACTAAACATTTATTTTCAAAAAAGGCATATTTTGAATGAGAAAATAAAACATCAGTTTTTCTTTTCCTGGTTGATTCTCTAATAGTTTTGCTTAGTTGAATAGCTATTGCTCAGGAATATAAAGTAACTCAATTGCCTAGAGGAGCACATCCTCAACCTCTTGACCCCAGATGATTCTCTAAAGCAGCATCTTGTGATAGCAAAGAATAAATTGCTTTTATTTGTATGTGTTTTTCTCCCCACAAAATCTACTGGATTGTCAGGGGAGTGCCTGTGTTCCAACAACTTTATCATTCAAAAGTACTAAAATGACAGAATTTTTTTTCCTGGATCTAATTTTTTTTTTAAACTTTTTTTTTCTTATTTTTTAAATAGTAAATTATTTAGAAATAAGACGTGCTGTCAGTCATAATCCAAGCTAAACATAAAGAGATTTGGGGGGATTTCATTCCTTTCTTCTGCTGGTTCAATAAAAGTCTAGGAAGAGCCGGGCTCGGTGGCTCAGCCTGTAATCCCACGCCTTGGGAGGCTGAGGTGAGTGGATTGCCTGAGCCCGCGGGTTCGAGACCCGCCTGGGCAGGCGGGACCTCATCTCTACAATAAATAAATAAAAAATTAGGCGGGCGTGGTAGCGCGCACCTGTAGTTCCGGCTACTTGGAAGGCTGAGGCGGAAGGATCGCCGGAGCCCAGCAGGTCGAGGCTGCGGTGGCCGGGAGAGGCCACTGCACTCCAGTCTGGGCAACGGAGTGAGACGCCAACTCAAAAAAAAATAAAAAAAATAAAAAAAGTCTAGGAAGAATTTAGTACTTCTTTTGGAACAAATATTTAACTGATCATCTGAAAAATAAGACAACCCTCCAGACCACTATGATCTCATGGGCCTTTGAGGGCCCATGCATTTCAGCAGGTATAGTCAAATCCTTCCTGATCTAAATTGCACAGATAAGTTTTGGAACTATGCCATCCATTTCATTATTTTAATCTAGATCTTCCAACTTTACTCTGCTTCTAGACTCTATGCTGCATGCTAATATCCAACAACTTCTCACTTCAACCACTCCCTCTATTATAGCATCTACTCATTCACATTCATTTACCAAGTATTACTTGAATATGTTCTGGAGGCCATTGTAAGAAAAGTGACTTACTCTGAAACAATGGAACCCAGTAAGAACAGTGACATTTCTATTCCTTGAGCATAATGCAATGCAGCAACTTTACATTATTATATTCCTATTGAGAACTAAACCTGTTATATTTTTTTCTAAGTTGAAACCAAAGAAACATATATAGCACCAATAAAGAAAAAATAAACACAGTAATGAAGTTAGTTCATGAACTGACAGCCTTACCAGGTAAACTCACATCAACATCATGAAAAATGACTAGAGCTTTACTAGATACTTACATGGAAAGAACATCTCTCTTTAGTATATGCATTTTAGAGATTTTTAAAAGTCTATACCTTAAATATTTTCAGCAAGCTTAAAACAAGTGTTTTAAAGCAAATAAAGCAAAGGTTTATTTTTCCCAGTAATATTTCAACTTATACTTTAGATCATATAGTAAGTAGCTATCTTACTCACAAATGCCATAAAACATAACTTGCCTTTTTAGTTTGTTCCCAAGTTATGAAACTAAATTTCTACATAAAAGGTCCTGGTATTTAGAATATTAGGAAGCTGCTAGTAAATGATTTCAGATACTTGTTAGTATTTCCCACATAATTTTATTTACCAAATACAATTCAAATTACTATTCAATAAAATTTTGAAATTGGTGAAAGAGAAATCAATAGAGAGGACCAGGTATTAAAGAAAGTTCATCAGGAAGAAGAAAGTTGGTCAGATTGATATTTGTTCTATACAAAGAAATAAAGAGAAACAGAAAATTCAAAATATATGCAAATGTATATATAAATATATATATAAATATATATATATATATTCTTTTTTAATGTCCCCATTTCTTAGTTTTGTAGAAGGCAATTGACTCTAGAGAACAAGTCAATAAATCTAACAGTGCATTGTGGAATTTGTAGCTCATGTGGAAATAAAATTGTGACAGCAATAGCTCAAAGACAAGATGAAAAAAATTGAAGCATACTATTATAAGTTTTGTACATGATATATGTAGTGATATAATACTATTTGAAAGTAGAGCATGGTAAATTAAATATTCATGTTATAAATCCTGGCATAAGCACTAAAGTATTTTTTAAGGTGATACGATCAATTCTAGACATAAAATAAAACAAAATAAAGATATACTCAATGCAAAGCAAGGCAGGAAAAGAGAAAAAAATGGAACATATAACAGATTTAACAAATTAAAAACAACATGCAAGATGATAGCTTTAAATAAAGCCATATCACATTAAACGTAAATGTTCTACAGTTCAATAAACAGGCAGAAGATTTCAGATTGTATAAAAATAAATAAATACCCAACTATATCTTGTCTATAAAAAGCCCACTTTAAAAACAAAGACAAAAGTATTTTTGTTGTTGTTTTGTCTTTCCAAGGTAGTGGATTAGAAATTTTCAGTGTGCCTTGCCTGCCTGAACCTAGCAAAATAATGTGGGAAAATCAAATCAGTGAGGTTCAATTCAAGAAGGAAAATGGGTATTCATCCAAAAGACAAAGGATCCCAGATCCCCGGGTCTACCAAAGCAAACAGCCCGGTAATGGTGCTCAGCAGTAAAAAGGCAAGTATAACCCCAGTTTGTGGGATGGGGCATAAAGTTTCCTCTGAGTCTCATCTTTCAACCAGGGATTGATTGTCGCAACCCTGGCAATGGGAAAGCACCTCATTTCTCCCAAACCTGGGAGCTGTTCAGAGAGAGGCCAAAAGTCAGTGAAAGAGGGAAAGACAATAGGTAAAGCTGCAGGCATTCTCCCAAACCTGAGTCTGTGAGGAGGATGCATTTTTAACCTAATATCAAACAAAATCAGTCACTAATCAGTGACTCAACATCAGTGGCTGCTGCAGGCATTTTAGTTTGGGCCCAGAAAGTGGAACACTTGCTCTGGAGCAGGAGGTGGTGGTGGGTGGCTCACAGCCAGAATAGGGCTGGGACTGTGGAAAGTGTCTCAGAATCAGGGATGGAATTATACTCATTCCTGTCACAGGACCTGAGAGGCAGAATTGGGTAAGCTGTGATTCCTCCTAGGAAGAGCCACTGGCAGCCAAGGTCAGATTTGCAACCCACAGTTGGTATGTGTGCCCTGGCTTGCCTCTGGGGTCAGTTGCAGTAAGGTGCCCCAGCAACACTGAGGCGCATTCAAAATAACAGCCTAAATGACAGAAGACTAGCAGGGAACTCCATTCCTGCGCTCCTTAACTTGCAGCCTGTGCAGCAGGAGAGTTGCTATAGCATGATATCTCATAAACAGTGGGTCCTGTGGTCAAGGTCAGTTTTGCAACCTGGAACTATTCAGTGTGTACTACTGCTAAGTGCCTCAGCCCCTCTCCTGGGCTAATGGGAGTAGTGTGCCACAACAATACTGAAGAAGAGGGACCCAACTGAAATAATAGCCTAAGTAACAAGAAACAAGCAGGAGGGATCCCACTCTCTGCACCTGAATCACCAGCCTGAGTGGCAGGAGAGTTGCAGAGCCCATGGCTCCTGCATAGGGAGACCTGAACCAGCATCAGCTTTGTGACTTGGAATTAGGCTTCATGTGTTATTGTAGTGTGCCCCAGCTTGCCCCAAGTAAGTCAGGGTATTGTACTCCTCCAATACCAAGGAGCCGGCCAGGTCCATTTCTACACACTTGGATAAGCATACTAAGTCACTGTACCCCCACCCCCTGTACAGCGGTCCCTGTACAACAAAACCTTCTGTGCTTCAGGCCCAGTTACTTCTCGAGGCATTTGAAACCCCTGCTTGTGTTGGCTAGCTGCCTAAGCCACCCATCCCTTCTGTGCAGGGAATTGGTGTTAAATGGCCTCATCCACCCACCCCAAGCCTAGGCACATCTCCAGGCATTCAGAGTACCATCTCACCTGGATAAGGAGCCTGAGCTCTCCACTCCTGCTGTACAGAGATGCTGCTATGGGGAGTTGCTCTAGTGCTCCATGCCCAGGCATCTCCCAGGCATTCAGAGAAACTGTCCACCTAGATTGGCAGTTGAGCTGCTCCAACCCTCCAGTAGAGCTTGTGGTAAATTGGTGCTGCTTCTACTCCCAGTCTGAGCATACTTCTAAGCATTCAGCCCACTCATTCAGCCTGATCAGATGCCTGAGTTGATCAGGCTGATCAGCTGGCTGAGCTGGCCTCCCTTCTCCCTGCAATGACAATTGTGACACAAGTGGTTACATTGCCCCTTGCTAGGGGACCCAATCTCAGACATCTGGAGCCACCACACACCTGAATTAACTGTCTGAACTGTCCCACCCCCACACCATAGGAATCTTGGTACTGGAACACTCCCCCAACTTTTCACCCAGACATATCCCCAGACATTTAGTGTATCTGCATGCCTGATTAGAAGCCCAATCTCCCCAGAAACCCCCAGCAAAGACCTTCTCATAATTGTGATCATTTTGCTCCTCGCCAGGGCATACTTTCAGTCAGTTGATATACTCACTTACCCAGATTAGGGAACTGAGCTTCCTCTCCTTCCCTCCACAAAAACCCTGGTGTAATAGCACACTCTGTTCTACACCTTTACATATCCCCAGACTTCCAGCACACTTGCCCCACAGAATAGAACCTTGACTCGCCACTCTCTTCCTATGCAAAGAACCTAGTGCAGCAGTTCTCTCTCTTTCCCGGGTGTAATCCCAGGCACTCAGCACACACACGGCCATGGTCTAGGAATCTGAACCACCCCCTCAAGTTCTGTGCAAAGTCAGGGGAAGAAAAACTTCATGAAGGTATATAGTTGTCAAGTTTCCAAAGTCAGCATGATAGAACATATCCTACAAGTAGCAAGAGAGAAACATCAAATTACCCATTAAAAATGACATTAGACTAACAGAGAACTTCTCAAGAGAAACCCTGCAAGCTAGACCAGAATGAGGGGCTATTTTCAACCTATTTAAAAAAAAATTGCCAGCTAAGAATTTTATATCCAGTCAAATTAGGCTGCATAAATGAAGGAGAAATAAAGTTCTTCCCCAACATACAAACATTAAGGAAATTCAATACTATTAATCTGGCTCTACAAAAGATGATAAAGGAGTTCCAGACATGGAACTGAAATAATGCTATTTGCTAGTATAAAAGATTATGCAAATAAGTACAAAGTTCACAGATCCTATAAGACAACTACACATTTGAAACCCCAAGGTAGCTAACTTACAAAACTATGGCAGAAATAAAACCTCACATATAAATATTAAACCTCAGTATAAATGGCCTAAAGGCCACACTTAAAAGATATAGAGTGGCAAACTGAATTAAAAAAACAACACCCAACCATCCACTGCCTGCAACTACTGGCCAAAGAAAGACACAGACTAAAAGTAAATGAGTGGAAAAAGATGTACCATGTGAATAAAAAACAAAAACAAGCAAGTATACCCATTCTCATGTCAGATAACATAGACTTCAAACAAAAAATGGTACAAAAAAGACAGAAAAGGGTATTATATAATGGTAAAGGGTACAATCCAACAAGAATATTTATATATTTTAGATGTATATACACCCAACACCACAGCACCCAGATCCATGAAGCAAATGCCAACTAACTGTAAAAAACATATTGCTAGCAATACAATAATATCATGGGACTTCAGCACCATACTGACATCTCTAGGTAGATCATTATAGCAGAAAACCAGCTAGGTATTACTGGAGTTAAACTGGACTATAGACCAAATGGGCCTAATGGACATCTACAGAACTTGCCACTTAACAAATGCATAATATACATTATTCTCATCTCTGTATGGAACAGTCTCCAAAATTGAACACGGTCTTGACCATAAAGCCAGTGTCAATAAATTTAAAAATATCAAAGTTATATTAAGAATCTACTTGGAACACAGTATAATAAAATTAGAAATCAATACTAAGAGGAATTTACAAAATTGCACTACTACACAGAGACTAAAAAACTTGCTCTTGAATAACCCTTGGGGAAAAAACAAATTAAGGTAGAAATAAAAAAAAAAAATTGTTGAAACAAATGAAAACAGAGACACGACATACCAAAACCTATGAGGAGAAAAAAGCAATGCTGAGAGGAACGTGTATAGCATTAATTGCCTACATCAAAAAGAAAAGATGAAATTAACAGCTTAACTTTGAATCTCAAAGAATCATAAAGACAAAAGTAATCTAATTCCAAAACTAGCAGAAAAAAAGAAATAAAAAAATCAGAACAGAACTAAATGATGTTGAGACCAAAAAAAAAAAAGGAATCAATGAAATAAAAAACTTACTTCATTGTTTAAAGGGCAAGCAAAAATGAGAGATCACTAAGTAGACTAATAAAGAAGAAAGAGAGAAGATGCAAATAAATACATTCAGAAATGATAGAGATGACATTACAACCAAATGCACAGAAATACAAAAGATTATCAGAAACTACTATGAACACCTCTACTGCAACAAATTGGAAATGTAGAGGAACCAAATCAATTTCTGGAAATATATAACCTCCCAAGATAGTACCACAAAGATATGCAAACCCTGAATAGACCAATAATGAAAATGAAATAGAATCAGCAATAAAAATCAACAACAACAAAAAAAGCCGAGGACCAAACAGGTCCATAGCCACATTTTAACAAATGTACAAAGAAAAGCTGGTACCAATTTTGCTGAAACTATTCCTCATTCTTCAGAACCTGTATCACCCTGATAACAAAATCAAGCAAGGAAACAACAACAAAAAAAGAAAACCGCAGGCCAATATCCTTAATGAACATAGATACAAAAATCTTCAACACAATGCTAGCAAACGAACTAAGCAACCCATCAAAAACATAATCTCTCACAACCAAATGCGCTTTATTCCAGGGATGCAAGGATGGTTCATCACCCACAAATCAATCAATGTGATTCACCACATAAACATAATTAAAAACAAAAACCATTTGATTTTCTCAAGAGATGCAGAAAAATCTCATCTTATCTCAAGGGATGTTGATAAAATCCAACATCCCTTCATGATAAAAACCCTCAACAAATAAGCCATATCTCAAAATAATAAGGAACATATCTCAAAATAATAAAAGTGATATATGACAAATAGGCAACCAACATCATAACAAGGAAAAGTTAAAAACATCCCCCTTCCATACTGGAACAAAATGGGGATGTCTGTTCTCACCACTGCTATTCAGCATCAGTCCTACCAAGAGCTATCTGGCAAGACAATGAAATAAAAGGCATTCAGATTGATTGACAAGAAGGAAGTCAAACTATCTCTGTTTGCTGATGACATGTTTGTATTCCCAGAAAACCAAAAAGCTTCTAGATTGATAAATGACTTCAGTGACAAGAGTTCAGGCCCATGTATAGTAGACACACACACACACACACACACACACACACACACACACACACCAAAGAATACCCAGTAATACATTTAGCCAAAAAGGTAAGACATCTCTACAAGGAAAACTGCAAAGCAATGATAAAATTGTCGATGACACAGATAGATAGAGGAACATCCTGTGTTCACGGATTGGAGAAATCAATATTGTTGGAATGACCATACTGCCCAAAGCAATCTACAGATTTGATGCAATCCCTTCAAAAACACCAACATCATTTTTCACAGAACTAGAAAAAAATCCTAAAGTTTATAGGTAACCAAAAAATGGTACAAATGGCCAAAGCAATCCTAAGTAAAAAGAACAAAAGCAGAAGAATCACATTGCCTAACTTCAAATTATTTATAGGGCTATAGTGACAAGGACAACATTGTGCTGAAACAAGAATGGACAGGTGAATCAGTGGAGCAGGGAATTCAGAAGCAGAGCCACATACCTACATCCAATTAATCTTTGGCAAAGCCAACAAAAATTAAAAATGGGGAAAGGACACATTATTCACAAATGTTACTGGGAAAACTGGCTAGCTAAATGCAGGAGAATGAAACTGGACCCCTACCTCTCAACATATACAAAAGTTAACTCATGTTTACAGACTTAAACACAAGATCTGACACTATGTATTTTGACACAGTCATGGAGAAAGGGATCACTCATAAATTGTTGGTGGGCTGGTAAACTAATTCAACCTCTGTGGAAAACAGTATGAAGATTTCTCAAATAACTAAAGATAGAACCACAAAGAACTAAAGATAAAATTAGCATTTGACCAAGCAATTCCACTACTAGTTATCCACCCAAAGAGAAATAAATCTTTATACCTGTACTTGTATGTTCATTACAGCACTTTTCACAATAGCAAAATCAGGGTACCAACCTCAGTGCCCAGCAACAATTGACTGGATAAAGAAAACGTGGTACATATATACCATGAAATACTAGGGAGTCACAAAAAGCAACAAATTCATATCCTTTGCAGCAACATGGATGGAGCTGGAGATCATTATCCTAAGTACACTAACTCAGAAACAGAAAACCAAACAGTGCATGTTCTCACTTACATGTGGGAGCTAAGTGGTCACATAGATGGAAATAAGAGACTTTGGGGACACTGTAAAGAAGGAGGCAGCAAGGTTATGGTTCAGAAGTTACTTATTGGGTATAATGTTCACTATCTGGGGAATGGGCCACCTGAAGCCCAATTTACGGGGGGACCCCAAAAACCCGGAATTTATTTATAAAAAATTGTGTATTCAATAGCAAGAACCTGGAAGCAACCATGGTGTCCATCAAAAGAGAACTGGATTAAAAAAATGTGGTACATATACACAATGGAATACTACGCCGCCATGAAAAAGAACAAAATCATGAATTTCGCAGCAACCTGGATGGAACTAGAGTCCATAATACTGAGTGACCTCTCACAGAAACAAAAAACTAAGTATCACATGTTCTCACTCATATAGTAGACCCTGATCATCCAACGTATTACCAAAAGAAAATTACTGACAGTGATAGGAAAATATGGGGGAGGGGAGGGGGAGGGTGATGGGATTAATGGTGGTAAATATCTGTCTGGGGATGGGGAGACACCCCTTATCAACAAGGGTGCCTGAATGAAGCATTTTTGTATACCTAACCCTTAACTGTACCCCACAATACCATAATAAAAAATATTGAATATAAAAAACAAAAATAAATAAATAAATAAAAGTGTATCCTCTGTCTCTGACTTCTTACCCTGTACCACCTCCCAACAGCTTCCTACTCCACCTCATACTGTGTCTTGAGAATTTTATTTATTGGTTTGATGAGACAGAGGGTAAACTCAGAAAGCACAATATAGACAACAAGGATTACAGTCTGAAAATAACAAGTTGTTTCCTTTCCCATGATTAGGATTAAGAGAATATGAAAAGCCTCATTCTTTAAAATAGTTTAGTAGCTACCTAAACCATTATGTAAACTTGTTGGGATCTGGGATGGGGGTGGTCATGCATTCCAAAAAGTATACAATTGATCCATTGAAATCTGGGAAGAAAATATTAGAACTTCAATTCAACTAGTACAATTATAGTAAATGTGTACAGTTTAGAAGCAAATTCTATACATTGGGTGTACATGGCTAAAATTTTTGGTGGGGTTACATCTTATGTAATCAGGTGTTTGGAGATCATTGACTTAAATCATATATTTAATGTTACACTTTTCCATTATTCTTATGTTAAACCAGATTAAATTTGGCCTAAGAGAACCTCCAACAAACTGAAATCTATCTTAGTAAACTGACAGCCAAACCCAGGAGTAAGCTTCTGTAACAAACAACCGAGTCTCAGCCAATCACAGCAGCCGGGTTTCAACTGGTCAACTCTTCAGACTGTGCTCAGATGAGGCAAATAGTAAGCTGTCACCAATACAGCTGTTTGTCCCCACTTCTGTTTTCTTATGTAACTTTCCTTTTTATGTTCATAAATGTTATCCTACCATGTGACTGCCCTGGATTTTCTCTGAACTGGTTCTGGCTCTGGGGAATGCCTGGTGCGTGACTCCTTCATTGCTCAGTTAAACTCTTTTAAATTTAATTGGTCTAAAAAAAACTTTTAATAGATTCGATGTCAGATGTGAGGATCCAAAGTGAGAATCCGGTAACTCCCAAGATCACCTGGCAACCTGCTACCACGGAACCCACTGGGCTCACTACTCCCTTGCAGGAAAGTGGAGGTTATGGGTGAGTTTTCTCTCAGATTTTGAGTTCATTTGAGCAAAGACTGAACTGGATTCAATCATTAGATTGGATTCACATTGGGGCCTCAGGTAGGTACCTTTTTTGTTAATTGGTTTGTCTTAATCCAAGGAGTCTGAGACCTTCTGGGATTCCAGCTAATTTTATGTGTTAGGGCGGGGAGGGTGTGGAGGGGCGCAGCACCGCTGGAGTCAGCGAGCCACCAGAGGTGTGCGCTGGCAACCAGAGATCCGAGTAATGTAAAGATTTGCAACACACAAGGAAATGAAAGAAGAAAAGATTTATTTAAGAAAAGATCACTTCCCACAGACAGGAAGAGGGCCAGCACTCTAAGATTAGTGTGACCCCATAGCCCCCCAATCCCCCAGCTTAAATCCTTTCCTCTGGAGATGTTGCAATCAGGTAGACTAACTGCCATGGCTCCCTTGTTGACCACTTGCAAATGTCTTGGAGACTCTGAGGAGGGGGATCTCGGTCACCAGGCACTGAGTCACCGGCTCTCACCACCCCCCAGGTGTTTATTTTCAGATTGCAATAAGCCAATACCGGTCATGCTTGAGGGGTCTGTGTTTCGGGAAAGACAAAGTTAGTAAAGTTAATCTTTACCTAAAGAATGCCACTGCACTCCAGTCTGGGCGACAGAGTGAGACTCCAACTCAAAAAAAAAAAGAATGCATTCCTCTAGGGCACAGTTTCCACTTTTTCATCACTGTGTTAAGACCTAGGAACAAAACAAAATGGCTTCCCGCTCTCAGTCCATCCTTTCATTATGTATAAGAATTATGGACCCACAATGTGTGCGTCTTCAAAAAAAAAAAAATTGGGTTAAACTTACTAGACACAGCTTAGAATTCAGATGACCACAATGGGGACATTTTCATTCAGATAAAGTTGTTTGCTTATGGGCACATGAGGAGAGAAGGGATCAAGGACCCCACAAAAGCAATGGGATGTGTTTTTCAGTTGGTATGCAGAGGCCTCTAGAAGATTGAATGAATTAAAAATTGCCTCCCTAAAGATTTCTTACAGAAGGCAAATGAGAATGGGGGACAACCCAAAAAAGATCGTACCTTGATTTAATTAACCCTGGCTGTTTCTTCTCTGTATCTGTTTCTACCTAAATACTCTGAGTCCACTAACCTTTTGCTAAATGACGCACCTTGGCGAGACCTCATCTCTAAAAAAAAAAAAACTGAGCTTAGAGCCATTGTAACAACAAAAAAAGGTGGAGGGGGAGGAGCTAACAAGTAAATATTTCTCCAGTTACAACAGTTGCAAGAGTAAAGACCAAAGGGACCTTCTCATTTTTATTTTATTTCACAACCAAGAGATCTTAGAATAAGAAATGTTTTACCCCAAGGTGTCTGCCTTCATTGCAAACAACCAGGACACTGGAAAAAAAATTGTCTGCTTTTGCATCAGTCTGCCAGTAAACCTCCCCCCTTTAGGTCAGATTGTTTCCCCGATAGAGGAAACCCAGGAGCTATTTAGAGTTAAATAAATATCCCCATGATGTTAATCAACATTGATGAGACTCTAACAGATTCTCCATAAATTATTCCTGCTAATATCTTTAAATAAACATGGAGAAATGAGAGTTAAAACAAGTGGGATGCCGGCACGGTGGCTCAGCCTGTAATCCCAGCACTCTGGGAGGTTGAGGCGAGTGGATTGCCTGAGCCCTCAGGTTCGAGACAAGCCCAGCAACTTCTCACGACCTCATCTCTACAATAAATAAAAAATTAGCTGGGTTTGGTAGCATGCACCTGTAATTCCAGCTACTTGGAAGGCTGAGGCAGAAGGATCACAGGAGCCCAGCAGGTCGACTCTGGGGTGGCTGTGAGCATGCCATCGCACTCCAGCCTGGGTGACAGAGTGAGACTCCAACTCAAAAAAATAAAACAAAACAAAAAAACAAATGGGGAAACTTACACAGTCCTGTGGATACCAGAGCCACCTTACCTACCATAAACTCCACTTTAATAAGCCAACAAATCCCTTAGAGTAGAAAAGTTCATTTCTGTGGCGGAGGTTTTGATTCAAGTGCAAAAGGTCCCTATATTAGAACCCATTCAGTTGATGTTAGAGCCATTTTCAAAAAACATACCATTCAACTATGTGGTACAGCTCCAGTAAATGCACTAGGGCAAGACTTTCAAAGCTATAAAAGCATATACAATTTTCTTCAGAGGAAGAAATAATCTTAGAGTTTCCTCATTCTCCTAAACCAAAACTGTTACGCTTTCTACAGGCAGAAACTGATAAGATTGAAACTCAGGCCTGCAATAACACTGATCTTTCTAAAATACCTGAATATTTATGGGCCTCTTGTTCAACTGATACAGGAAGGATTCAAAGTGTGGGACCTATAAAAATCCAAATCGGCCAGGTACAGTGGCTCACACCTATAATCCTAGTACTTTGGGAGGCCAAAGCAGGAGGATCATGAGACCAGCCTGGGCAACATAGCAAGACCTCACCTCTACACACACAAAAAAGTTAGTTGGGCATGGTGGCATGTGCCTATAGTCCCAGCTACTTGGGAAGCTGGTTCCAGGAGGTCAAGGCTGCAGTGAACCTGATTGTGCCACTGCAATCCAGCCTGAGTGACAGAGTGACATCCTGACTCAAAAAAAGAAAATAGATCTAAACCTTTGCTTAAATTACCCCCAATATTAACTAAACTTGGAGCAATTCAAGGGCTCTCACCAATTGTAGATTTAATTAAACAAAGATTTATAATTCCACGTATCAATCCTTGTAACTCTCTAATCTTACCAGTTAATAAACTAAATAGGGCTGGGTGTGGTGGCTCAAGCCTGTAATCCCAGCACTTTGGGAGGCCAAGATGAGAGGATTGCCTGAGCCCACGGGTTCAAGACCAGCCTGGGCACATCTCTACAATAAATCAAAAAATTAGCTGGGCGTGGTGGCGCACACTTGTAGTTCCAGCTACTTGGAAGGCTGAGGCGGAAGGATTGCCTGAGCCCAGCAGGTCGAGGATATGGTAGCCGTGAGTGTGCCACTGCACTCCAGCCCAGACAACAGAGTGAGACTCCAACTTAAAAGAAAAACAAAAACAAATAGGCCAGACACAATGGCTCATACCTGTAATCCCAGCACTTTGGGAGGCCAAAGCAGGAGGACTGCTTGAGGCTAGGAGTTCAAGACCAGCCTGGGCAGCATAGTGAGATCCCCCCCACCCCCATCTCTACAGAAAATAAAAAATTAGCCAGGGATGGTGGTGCACACCTGGAGTCCTAGCTACTTGAAGGTTGAAGCAGAAGAATCACTTGAGCCCTAAGAGTTCAGGGTTACAGTGAGCTATGATCATGCCGCTGCACTCCAGCCTGGGTGACAGAGTGAGACCCTGACTCTAAATACATACATACATACATACATACATACATACATACATACATACATAAAACTAAAAAACCCAAATGAATAATGCTGGAGTTTTGTTCAAGATTTTTGGGGAATTAATAAAATTATACCAGGCCAGGCATGGTGGCTCACTCCTATAATCCCAGCACTTTGGGAGGCCTAGGTGAGAGGACTGCCTGAGCCCACGAGTTCGAGACCAGCCTGGGCAACTTGGTGAGACCTCGTCTCTACAATAAATCAAAAAATTACCTGGGCATGGTGGTACATGCCTGTAGTTCCAGCTATTTGGAAGGCTAAGGCAGAAGGATCACCTGATCCCAGCAGGTTGAGGCTGCGGTGGCCATGAGCATGCCACTGCACTCCAACCTGGGTGACAAAGTAAGACTCTGACTCAAAAAATAATAATAATAATATCAAGGTTTCCTGTAGTCCCAAACCCTAATACTTTATTATCTAACATGCCTGCTGATATAAAATTGTTCACAGTAACAGATCTCTGCTCAGCCTTTTAGCATTCTATCTCACAAAGAGAGTCAATATCTATTTGCTTTTACTTGGAAAAATCAACAGTACATCTGAATCGTGATGCTCCAAGGGCTTACTGAATGAAGACCTTTCACAGTTTTTCCAGACATTGAATCAGGACTTAATAACACCACAGCTTCCTTACAATTCTACTTTTATTCAGTATGTAAATGACCTACTGTTCTGCTCTCCCACTAAAGAATGCTTTGAACTTGTCTCAATTTATCTTTTAAAGCACCTTGCACAAAAAGGTCATAAGGCTTCAATGAAAAAACTTCAATTTTTAAGATAAAAAGTCCACTCTTGAGACATGACTTGAGTACTGAAGAAATTTCTCTTTTCCAGAGAGAAAAAATACTATTCAAAGTTTTCCTCAGCCTGTAGCCAAAAGGCAATTAAAGGATTTCCTTGGACTTGCAAGATACTGCAGATCCTGGGTCCTGAATTTTTTTTAATGGCTTCACTCTTGTTTGAGCTCACTAGAAATGCAGTTTCAGAGCCTCTACCTTGCAAAGACAGTCATGAGAGTAAGCTTTCACCCAAATAAAATTGGTCTTACAACAACCCCCAGCTTTAGGGCTTTCAAATTACACTAAGCCTTTTACCTTGTTTGTTCATGACCCTAGCAATCAGGCACTAGGAGTTTTTAACCCCAAAACAAGGAGGAAAGTATAGGCCCATTTCATATTATACCCCACAATTAGACCCCTTAATTAAGGCTTACCTTAGCTAAGGCTTACCTTAATTGTTTCAAAGCAGTAGCAGAGGCAGAAGCAGTCAAGTTGGTAGATGTTTCATCTGAACTAAGTCCCACATGCTGTGGAAAGTCTACTAAATTCCAAGCAAATTCAGCATTTTTCAGCAAGCCAACTAACGTCTTAGAAATTCTTCTCCTGTCTCCAAATCTTCATCGAAAAGGCTGCAACCTACTGAGCCCGGCCCGCTCTACCACCTCTCCCTAATGGTGGCAAAGACCACAATTGTGCAAGCGTAGTATCAGAAATAATGATCCCTTGTGTTGGTTTATAAAATTATCCATTGGATAATGCTGAATTCATACTTTTCGTTGACAAGTCCTATGCCAAAAACTCAGAAGCAAAAGCTATCAGGCAGTGTATGCTGTTACAACTTAAAATACTAATGAAGAAGGGAGCTCGTCCCCAATTTAAGTCAGTTCAACCCACAGAGCTTTTTGCTCTCACCTGAGCCTTGTCACATAGCTAAGCACAAGTCACTAAATATTTAAACAGACAGCAGATACTCTTTGGAAGTAATCCACAATTTTGGCATGTTATGGAAACAACCCAAGTTTTTTACTTTTAGTGGGACTCCCCTAAAAAATGAACTCCAAGTAGATAAACACCTTTCTCCTATCCTGTTCCCATCACAGATTGCCCATTATTAATACTAAAGCTTATATCTGTAAAATTGAACCTCAATATAAAGAGAATGTCCCAGCAGATTTTTATGCTAAATCTGCTAGTACTGGAACTATTAGGATATGCCATTTGAATGAATTCCATAAGGTTAAGTCAAGTCATCTCCCTTATGATGATCTATATAGTCAACAGTATAATGCACGTGATTTGGAAAAACAAAACTGGTATCTAAAAGGATATCAGTTCGATGTTAAGCATGGACTCACAAAAGGCCTCTATGGCTGCCTGGTTCTTCCTGAGTCTTTGAAGCTTACAATGTTAAAAGTTCTGCATTCCACAATTCATCATGGATTTCGCCTGTAATCCCAGCATTTTGGGAGACCGAGGTGGGAAGATTGCTTGAAACCTCATGGTTCAAGACCATCTTAGACCCTGTCTCTATTTTTTAAAAAAAGAAAATTAAATGCTAAGAAATGACAAAATGATCCAAATTATGGGAAAATATTGCTGGTGCGGCTTCCCCAAAGTTGCTAAAATGGTTTATAACCAATGTTTGGTTTGTCAAACTCATAATCCTGGGAAAACAAAACTTCAGGTGGCATATTTCTGCCACCTGATGGACCATTTGGACATTTACAGATGGGCTTGGTCACCCTCAATGGGGCATCAGTATGTAATAGTTTGTATGTTCTGTGGTTGAGTAGAGGTTTTCCAATGTAAAAAATGCTGATGCTGTGACAGTAGCTAAGAAGTTCGTAGAAAATGTGTTTCCTGCCAGACACAGTGGCTCAAGCCTGTAATCCCAGCACTTTGGGAGGCCGAGGCGAGAAGACTGCCTGAGCCCGGGGGTCTCTACAATAAATCAAAAAATCAGCTGGGCATGGTGGCACATGCCTGTGGTTCCAGCTACTTGGAAGTCTGAGGTGGAAGGATCCTCTGAGCCCAGCAGGTCGAGGCTGCGGTGGCCATGAGCCCACCACTGCACTCCAACCTGGATGACAGTGAGACTTCGACTCAAAAAAAAAAAAAAAAGAAAAAGAAAATGTGTTTCCTTTATGGAGCATCCATGGAGAAATCTCCAGTCAAGGAAAACTTATTTTACTGGGTAAGCTAACACAGCAGTTAAATAAGATGTTACAAGCTAGGCACAGTGGCTCATGCCTGTAATCCCAGCACTTTAGGAGGTGGAGGCGAGAGGCTTGCCTGAGCCCACAAGTTCGAGACCAACCTGGGCAACTTGCAAGACCTTGTCTCTACAATAAATCAAAACATTAGCTGGGTGTGGTGGTACATGCCTGTAGTTCCAGAAGACTGAAGCGAAAGGACCGTCTGAGCCCAGCAGGTCAAGGCTGTGGTGGCCGTGAGCGTGCCACTGCACTCCAGTCTGGGCGACAGAGTGAGACTCCAACTCAAAAAAATAAAAATAAAGCCAGGTGCAGTGGTTCATGCCTAAAATCCCAGCACTTTGGGAGGCCGAGGTAAGAGGATTGCCTAAGCCCACGGGTTCGAGACCAATCTGGGCAATTTGGCAAGAACTTGTCTCCACAATAAATCAAAAAGTCAACTGGGCATGGTGGTGCATGCTTGTAGTTCCAGCTACTTGGAAGGCTGAGGCGGAAGGATCACTTGAGCACAGCTGGTTGAGGCTGTGGTGGCCATAAGCATGCCACTGCACTCCAGCCTGGGCAACAGAATGAGACTCCAACTCAAAAAAATTAAAAATTTTAAAAATTAAAAATAAAAAAAAAGGTGTCATAGACAAAATAGCACTACCATTGTCCCTACTACCCTCAGTTTTCTGAAAAAGTTGAAAGAACAAATGACATCTTAGAACTGAAACAGGTAAAATTAACTGAATCAACTGGGTTGCCTTGGCCAAAGGTATTATCATTGGCGTTAATGGCAATCAGATCCACTTCCACTGGAAAACATGAGTTAACCCCTTTTCAAATAGTCACTGGAAGAACTATGACCCTAATAATAGAACAGATGCACCTTCTGCTCTCCCAAACTCTGCTATGACAAATTACTGCCAGGCTTTAATGCACTATGCCAAAAGCATATTTGCATCAAGTAAAGGAAGTTTTTCATGATACACCAACTGAGAACAATCAAACCCTTCATGGATTCGAAACCAGAGATTGGGTCTCTGGAAACAACATGAGAGGAAGGTTGCCCTCTAACCTCACTGAAGGGTTCTTCTCCCTATCCACACTGCAGTCAAGTTTCAAGGCCTCAAATCTTGCGTCTACATCGCACAACTCAAAAAGACACCTTCAGACTTTCAGAACTGTACAACTGTTGAAGACCTGAAGGTAAAGCTGTCCACGGAAATTTTTTCCCAGAAGCAGATAGTATCCTGGATGGACAGCTTCCCCAGGACTAGGGATCAAGACTTCTTTGTCATCAAAAAAACCTTATCCTTGTTTTTGCTCTCTCACTTCCTGCTATCCTAATCTTTTCTTTTTCCTTACATAAAAATCCATGGGACCATAATCAGTGTAGGACTTTAGCGATAGCTTATGCTATAGCATGAAACCAGAGCAAGTATTGAACTTGTGGACCAATGTCAAAAAACCAGGAAATAATTCCACTAATGCCAATGTGTCACCATATTCCCAATGACAGTTGCTCTGAAACTCCAAAGGTAGTACAAAAAGTTATCCTTGTTACTTTTTTTTTTTTTTTTGAGTCAGAGTCTCACTCTGTTGCCCAGGTTGGAGTGCAGTGGCACGCACAAGGTCACTGCAGCCTTGACCTGCTGGGCTCAGGCGATCCTTCCGCCTCAGCCTTCCAAGTAGCTGGGACTACAGGCATGCACCACCATGGCTAGATAATTTTTTTTTTTTAATTGTAGAGATGAAGTCTCAACAAGTTGCCCAGGCTGGTCTCGAACCCGTGAGCTCAGGCAATCCTCTCACCTCAGTTTCCCAAAGTGCTGGGATTACAGGCGTGAGCCACTGTGCCCAGTTTGTTACTTGCTTTTCTACACTCATTAGAAACTACATTCTAAATCTCCCAATTAACCTGTTACCAAATATGGAAAATCTGTCCATGTGATGCCTGCAAAAGGTATATTGTGTTTCAGGCATTACATACTGAAGACCTGGGAATTACCAATGTGGTACAAGTAATTGCTTGATGTCACTGTATTAAATCTAATAGGGTCTTTTCTCACCCTTATAGTATGGTATAAGTGGGCCACAAAAAAGTAAATTTCTCACTAGACCATGTTCAGGAGCTATGCAGATTTATGAGCGAACAAAATTAACTGACCCCTCCTCATACACATTTAGGTATGGCCCTCTTTTCCAATCTTCAAGGGCCTATACCAGATCTGTGGGCGAACTATCTATTCCATTTTGCCTCCTTGCTGGTTCAGATCTTGCTATTTGGCATGGCTCACTCCTACTTCCCCTGAAAGACCCAATAATAGACCCTGTGATCAGAGGCTGAACATCAATAGCTGAAATTAGCACCAACTTTGAAACAGATGAAGATAAGCTAGTGTCCACCACTGGGAAAGATGCCATTGAGTTTTCTGGGAGCTCCCTCTTGGTGGTAGTGGGGTACTGAGCCACCGAGCATGGCCAGCAAGTGTTCTTATGAAATCAACCAAACCAAATTAAACAAGTCAAAGGCAATATAGGCAACTCAACAGTGTTTCAGAATACTGGAATGTGAAGATAATCTGTACATTGGGAAAAGTCTTGGATTTTGTAGCCAGTCAAACCTCCCAGGGTTTCAGATGAGTAGACGCCACTCTCCAAAAGGTAGATGATAACATAAGAGTTCAACAAAAACACTTCACAAAACATCATGCAGCTTTAAATCTCCTTTTCCCTCAGTTTGGAGCTTATGTTTGGTATTAAACAAAACCAAATGTTGCATCTATCTCTCTAATTTTGTTACTACAGAAAGCTTAATTTAAAAAGTGGCTGATACTGCTGTTTCCTTAGACACTTTCATAAAATGTATTAAGAAAATTTCTCAAGGGAAAGAAATACATGGTGTGTTTACAAGAGTACCTTACAGTTGACTTGCAGGCATTCTAAATGGTGGGTGACAAACTTGGGTTTTCCAATCTTCATATTTCTTCTCGTGTGTCTCCAGTTTATGATGACTTGTGTCACCAGGCTAACAACGAAAATTAATACCTCTTTAAATCAGGCCATTTTACAGCAAACTGTGGTCCTTAAGCACCATTACATGTCAAACAAGGACTATGATTGTACTGAAATACTGTTGAGCTGCCTATATTGCCTTTGACTTGTTTAATTTGGTTTGGTTGATTTCATAAGCACACTTGTTGGCCATGCTCGGTGGCTCAGCCTGTAATCCCAGCACTTTGGAAGGCTGAGGCGAGTGGATTGCCTGAGCCCGCGGGTTCGAGACCAGCCCGGCAACTTGGTGAGACCTTGTCTCTACAATAAATAAAAAACTAGCCAGTGTGGTAGTGCACACTTGTAGCTCTGGCTACTTGGAAGGTTGAGGCAGAAGGATTGCTGGAGCCCAGCAGGTTGAGGCTGCGGTGGCGGTGAGTGTGCCACTGTACTCCAGCCTGGGCAATGGAGTGAGACTCGAACTCAAAAAAAATATATACGCTTGTTAAGGAGTATACTTCAGTCTTTTGATATTATCCTCTTGGTGGGCATCATAATAGTTCCCCTAGTGTGCTGTATCCTCTCAGGTCTTAAATATTGTGTATGCAGGCATCCATTGAGTGTTGAATGGTCTTTTTTTTAACCATTCAGCAAGAACATAAAGAATTGTTCAACTGATGCAATGTTGTGACTTGTGAATTTCATACTGTGACCAAATAAGACTTGTGAAGTCTATACTGAGACCAAATATGTTCACTTATGATGGCGACAGAGTGTGGCATCAATGCCCAAAGTTTTGGTCAATCTCTCAAAATTGAGAGGTCAACCAAAAGAGAGGAATCATTAAAACAAACTACATTTGGCCTGAGAAAGCCTCTGTAATTGCATACTTGAGTCCTTATGTAGCAAACTGCAACCTAACTTAGTATGTAAAAAAAATTGAAAACCCAACTTAGCTTCTGGAACAAATAGCCGAGCCTCAGCCAATCACAGCAGCTGAGCTTCAGTCAATCACAAGAGACCAACTGTTCAAACTGTGTTCAAATAAGGCAAAAAGCTGTTTCTGTCCTTCACTTCCATTTTCATATATCACTTTCCTTTTCATGTCCATAATTGTTGTCCAACCATGTGGCAGCCCTGGGTTTTCTCTGAATCTGTTCTGTTTCTAGAGGCTGTCTAATTCATGAATAGCCATTTCCTCAATTAAACTTTGTTTAATTTAATTTGTCTCACTTTTTTAACACATATCCAACAATTATCATGACATTTTAACTTTATTACTTTGAATGTATAGAGTCACCCGTGTAAAAAATGATGTATATAGATTTTAAAGGCCCAATGCTTTTGTTATATTTATGGGGGGGAGGAAATAGGGAATGAACAGGAAGAGAAGAGAGGAGAGAAAGAGAAGAAACAGAGGGGGTGAGACCAAGGGACTGAAATTTTTAAGAACTCAAGAGAAGAATTATCCTCTCATGCAACCTGCTAATATTTTTACAACTAAAATCTCTGGTGTGAAGTATATCTAACACCCATTTTTGTTAGCCAATGTGGAACAAATACACAAACAGTCTAAACTAGGTTAACCAAGACCAGTTTTCTCCTACAGTAACACGAAGCTCAGTGTGGCCCTGGCTGGATGTTTGACTTGCCACTCTTTTCACCTGTTGACCTTCTCTGGATTTGAACCCCACATGGTCCTTGACCCTTGGCGCAGAGGTTGTTTGTAATTATCTGCCCTGCTGCCCCCTGCTTATTCGTTCTTTAGACAAGTATTAAGTCATGAGACAGGCAGCCTCAAGGTTACCCAGGCTTATGTGGGGCAGTAGGACATTCATTCAAATCGCCTCAATAGTTAGAGTTACACAAGACTCTTCTTAGTGGAATGTTTTTCATTAAATATTGAATATTTTAAAATTTTTCTCCTCTTCACTATTGAAGCTTCTTTTTCCCCTGTCAAGCCATATAGGCACATATTTAGATGCAGTGTCTATTGCCTACAATTGCCTAGAATGTGGTGAATGTCCACACTCCCATGGGCAGTTCTTGCCCCAACATTCAAGGCTACCCAAGGCCTATTAAAGCTGGTTTCGAGATACATCCATCATCTGGAAAGTGTTTCCTTTCTGTTAGTGGAATAACCATAATTAATAAAACAGGTTATTAACGAATCAGCCCAGTCTTAACTGTTTGGGCATGCCATGGCTGACTGAGTCACCTCTTAGACTTGTGACCAAGGATTTGGTGCCAAGGTAAAAGAAATGCTTTCTCTTCTTTGTGGCTTTAGGTAGAACCAAAGCCTTGGCCAGCTGGAATATGAGGCAAACAAGAAACAGAGACAAAATTTTACGTATTTTTTTCAATACAAATCTGATTTTTTGATTTAAATGAAATTTCAATTTTTTTTATTGTTTAAGTACTTTTATGACTCTTCAGTACTTCTTTGAGGATTTTCCAGAGGCCCTCCATGTCTTTCCCCACCCAACCTCACACACTGGGATTTCCATTCCGCTGCAACACTTCTCTTCTCTTCTGACACCTTGAATCCTGAGCCATCTGGTCCACCTGTCCAAATCTACCCCGTTTTCAAGGTCCAATCACATGTCCTCCGAAAGCTTTCGCTAATGTTTGCAGCCCACATTGATCTCCCCCTTCTCCTCCTAATTGTAACAGCCCCAGGGATGGCCCCAGTCAACTTAGGATACTTTGTGCTATTCTGCAATGGCATAGGGAAATCGTGGATAAGTTGAATAATGATAAGCACATTTGTTTTCACCACTCCACCAAACTCAACATTAAATACCATACGAAGTATATTTGAAATTACATTCAATCTGTATTTTGGATTTGTGACATTGCCTTTTTCTGTGTTACTCAGAGGAACTGTGCTGCCATCCCAAGAGAAACCTGATATGACAAAAATACAATGTTCCTAGAAACAAAGCATACCAGCTTATTGGGTTATTAATCTAAACCTCCCGATATATTAATAATAGCTACCATTTATTGAAAATTTTAATTTAAAAAGAAAGGGATAATGTTATAATATTTATCACATTTATTTCAGATTAAATTAGAAATACAATGTTACAGGCCAGGTGTAATGGCTCATGCCTAGTAGCCTTGGCACTTTGGGAGGCCAAGGCAGGAGGATTGCTTGAGGCCAGGAGTTTGAGACCAGCCTGGGATACATAGTGAGATCTCATCTCTACAAAAAAAAAAAAAAAATCAAAATATAACCCAGGCATGGTGGCGAATGCCTGAAGTCCCAGCTACTGGGGAGGCTGAGGCAGAAGGATCACCTGAGCCCAGAAGTTCGAGGTCGCACTGAGCCGTGATCGCGCTGCTGCCCTCCATCCTGGGCAACAGAGTGAGTCTCTGACTCAAAAAAATAAAATAAAATAGCACATAAGCCTAATTCACAGTATCAATGATATCTATTGAATAAGTGAAGTAACAAATGTTGGCTGAATGAATAAATTAAAATACTTATGGTTTAAGATAGATCAAAGTTTAGAGAATCTATAATGGAAAAAGTTTTAATAACAGAGTTTATAGTATTTGAAACAATGAGTTCAGGTAGTCTTCTTAAAAGCAAATTTATATTTTGCACAAACCATGCATTTATATTAAGCTCATTTTCTTATCAAAATGTTCAATATTTCAAACCCCAAGTGCAATTCATAGATCTTGAGCAAGAGTAATTATCCTTTGCTTATAATCATAATAAGGTTGCAATCTAAAAAAACAATATTCAAGAATTATCTTTATTAACATAGTAATCAAAAAGTCACACCACACATGCTTTGCAAATCAACAGACATCTAAAAGAGCTAACAGAGGAAATTTCTTTTTTCCAGTGGTAACTTTTTTTTACATTTATAGAAATGTAAATTTTATCCCTTCATGGATGATTTATCTTAACTTGAGAAACCACTGGGAAATCAAAAAAGAGAAATATTTGTTTCTAGATTATGAATCATATGAGAGAATTGCACTAGCTGTTTTATATTTTCACAATGGCCTACTTGAAAGACTATTTCAGCCGGGCTCGGTGGCTCAGCCTGTAATCCCGCGCCTTTGGGAGGCTGAGGTGAGTGGATTGCCAGAGCCCGCGGGTTCAAGACCTGCCTGGGCAACTTGGCGAGACCTCATCTCTACAATAACTCAAAAAAATTAGCCGGGTATGGTAGTGCACACCTGTAGTTCCAAATACTCGGAAGGCTGAGGCGGAAGGATCGCCGGAGCCCAGCAGGTCGAGGCTTTGGTGGCCGGGAGCGGCCACTGCACTCCGGTCTGGGCGACGGAGTGAGACTCCAAAAAAAAAAAAAAAAAAAAAAGAAAGACTGTTTCATTTTTTATCCTCATTTCACATTTAATGAACATGATTAAAATTCAAAATGATACAAGTTTGTTTCCTCGAAGTTACATAATTGTTATTGAGGAAAAATACAGACTAAAGTTTTTACCTGAGATAAATATTTGAGTTTAAAATATCTTTTGTTTTCTGCTCTTCTTTAAGCATGGCAAAAAAAAATCCTTAAAATAACCATAATTAATGTTTCATTTGGTAATGGTTCTCTGTTGACGATTTTCAAGAATCCCTCTTAAGGAGAAACAAGCCTCTGTTTCTGTTTATTTTGGTTAACAAGATTTCCAAACCCTCATTCATCCTTCTGATGAGTTTTAAGAGTATACTTCTAGTATCAATTTATTTTTATTGCTGTCAAATGTATGAGGTTAATGGTTTTGGAACAATTGACTGACTATTTGGGGGGAAAAAATGTTAGATTTTTCACTGCTCACACTAAAAATAATTTCCAGTAGAATCAGAAACTTAAGTAGAAAAAAAATAATAAAAGTAAAAGAAAAAAACATGGAAGAATTCTACTTCTTGCTATAATAGATCGAGTAATTCAACCAACTATCCTGCTGAGAACAACAAGGCAAAATATTTCTAAACATACATCTGGCCATATAATACCCAACTATTCCACTGCAGGTATTTACCCAAGAAAAATAAAAATGTATGTCCACACAAAGACTTTTATACAACCTGGAATTTATTTTTCAAGTGATATGAGATAGGGATCTGTGGGTTTTTTTTTTTTTTCCTGGTTTGAATAATGAATTTTCCTAGTAATATTTGTTGAATAAATTCATCCCTTCCGCCAGACTAGAATGCAATGCCATCTCTGTTATATTTCAATTTTCCACAATTGGGTGGATAGATTCTGCATTTTGTATTTGTTTTTATTGGTTGGTTAGTCTAACCCTGAACTCTTTTAATTAATATAACTTAATAATGTCTTGACATGTGAGTCAAATGTCTTATTGTTTGACTTAAAATTGTACTGACCTGGCCTTTTGCTCTTTTATGTGGATTTTAATTTCATCTCGTAAAACTGTATAGAATCGTTGTTTTTCTGCTACTCATTCTCTATTTAGTTCATTTTAAAAGTAAACAAATGTATTAAGAGCAAATTTGAAAAGAAGATCTCATCAACAGCAAAACGTCGTTATGTGTTTGTCTATTTTCTTAGATTCCATTTTCTTTTTTTTAGATTCCATTTTCTATAATAAATTTTATTTTTTTACTGATAAGCCTGGTTCACTCTTGCTGGCAAGGACAGTGTCTCATCCCTGTCCCCTCCCTCCTGGACTTTTGTCCCCAACCCCTTCTTTTTTTCTTTCTATTTCCTTCAATCTTTGAAGATTTTCTAACAGCTCAGTCACACCAAGTGTTCTAAATTGCCTCAAGAAAACCCTGTTGGCAGCAATTTAATTACAAATTTTCTAAAAATGGCCCACACCAACCTTTTCCCCTAAATCTTAGTGGATGAAACCATGTTGAAATGTTTTGATCCTTTGAGCTGACATAATCTTTAGGTTTAATGTTGTCCTACGTCTTTCCCAAATCTTGAGTTAAACAGTATCAGTGATTCTGAGACTCATTACATCTTTGATGAATGTTTGTTTTCTCTGGACAGTGAGATAATTTCCTTTTACCCTGCAATGCTATAATTCTATTGTCTCTCTGGCTGTTAGTAGATCTGCTAGCTGTACACACACATAAAACACCACTCAACAGTTTAAAACTTCTACTTTTCTTAAAGTGCTGATGAGGTCACTTTGTGTTCCAGGATTTTCTGTACCCATCAGCGCTGGTATCTTCTACCATCAATAAATAAAAAATACAATCTTAACTGATGTTTGGAATACACTTTATAATGTGTATAAAATCCATAGAAGTCTAGAAACATAAACAAGTCCTGGCAAAATGTTACTAGACAATACCAAATTCACATTTTGGAGTGAGGGGATGCTCTGTGGAAAATGAGCTCTCCTGCTGAGACTCAGAGCTTCACTTGCCTCTGTGGAAAACGCTTAGTGTTCTGATCATCAGATGGGCTCAGGTTCATTCCCTGTTAGAGAGGATTTCTGTGTCTCCCTTGGAATGAATCCAGAAGAACGGAATCCAATTTTCTCCTTGCAGCATTGCCATAGCATGCTCCTTGACCACTGACTCAGGTTGGAAGTTTCAGGCTGCTTGTGCCATCAACCACAATTCTAGGAGTACTGCCATGCCCCATGGCCATGAGCAGAGACCTCTGTTAACAGAGATCTTTTTATCTGAGTGCCAAGCTAGCAGGGTTGATTAGCTATATAAGCCTATGTAAAGACCTCTAATGGCTCCTGGACTTGGGAGACTTCTTCTAGAAATAAAAAGAATAATGTTTAAATATGAATAGCAGGCTGCCTGCTTTTTTTTTTTTTTTTTTTTTTTTTCCCGTAATTAAGAGTCGCACGAGTTTACCCAGGCTTAAGTGCAGAGGCACAATCACGGTTCACCATAGCCTCATTCATTAATGACTTGATCACTTGGGTCATTATCTGTTTTTCCAGCGTTACTTCTGTCACCAGACAAGTATTCAGTATCTGTGTATGCAATTTTTTCTCTTTGAAACTATACTTTAAACATACAAAAAATAGAGTATGTAATATCATAATAACTATTGAAGGAACTAAAAACATGCCACCCCAACATATATTGCTCTGATATATTAACTATTTTGAGTTAAAGCACATGAAAAATGGCAGGTGCAAGAAGATCATTTTATATGACCCCACATTCCCCCTACTGAGAATACACCTGGAGGAACTTAAACCACTCTCCAAAAAAGATACCTGTACATGCATGTTTGTTGCAGCACTATTTACAATAGCAAAAACATGGAACCAACTGTGCTGCCCATTGAAACTGGACAGGATTTTTAAAATGTGATACATATACATGATGGAATATTACACAGCCATAAAGAAGAACAAAATTGTGGACTTCATAGCAACTTGGATGGATTGAGAGTCTATAATACTCAGTGATTTGTCACAGAAACAAAGAACTGAGTACCACATGTTCTCACTCATAAGCGGACCCTGAACATTTGCCATAATATTATAAGAAAGGGATTGGCAGTAGCCTGAAACTTCCAGGGGAGGGTGGGGGGCACATAACCTCAATAAAGGTAACTGATCTCAAACCAGGCAAAGTGGGGACCAAAGGGAAGTCCAAACTTTACCTGTATGATGACCACTTGTATACCTAATCCTGGGTTGTACCCACATCTTTAAAATTTTTTAAAAATTGTTTTAAAGTAAACAAATGTATTAAGAGCAAATTTGAAAAGAAGATCATATTATCCCAAAATGTCAGTATATGTTTGTATATTTTCTTAGATTCTATTTTCTATTAGAATTCATTCTAATAAATGAATCCAACATTGTAGCAGGACACAAAGTCAACACACGAAAATCAGCTACATCTTTATATTCTAACAATGAACAGTCTGAAAAGGAAATTACAAAAACAATTCTATTTACAGCAGCATCAAAATGAATAAAATACTTACAAATTAATGTAACCAAGAAATTTATGCGCCAGAAACTACAAAACATTTCTAAAATAAAGGAGATATAAATAAACAGAAACACATCCCATGTTCATGAGTTAGAAGACTGTTAAGATGTCAATACTGTACAAAGCAGTCTACAGATTCAATGCAATCTCTATTACCTAATTCCATTCTTTGCAGAAATAGAGAAACCCATCCTGAGACTCATATGGGATCTCGAGTCCCAAATAGCTGAAACAGTCTTTAAAAAGAACAGTTTCCTGACTTTGGCTCCCTTCCCTACCTTGGGGAGGTGAATCTCCTCTTTCTCTCTCTCTCTCTAACTTCCTTTCTAAACAAATTATATTTTCTAATCTAAAAAAAAAAAAAAAGGAACAAAGCTGGGATACTCACATTTTCTAATTTCAAATTTTACTACAAAGCCAGTAATCAAAACAAGTGGTGATGACATAAGGATGGATATATAGACCAATGAAATAGAATTAAGAGTCAAAAAATAAACTTTTACATATATGGTGAATTGCTTTTTAACAAAGTGCCAAGATTATTGCATAGGGAAAGAATTAATCTTTTCAATAGTGGTCCTGAGATAACTGGATATCCATATACAAACAAAAGAAATTGTATCCCTACCTAAGACCACAGACAAAACAACTCAAAATGTATCAAATACATAAATGTAAGTCCTAATGATACAGGGACACATTAATGTCCCTCCATGTTGCCACAGCCCCTAGAGGGCATGATAGGAATTCAAGCATGCCTGCACATTCCTGAGCAGATTACTGAGAATCCCCTTGTTTTCTATGCACTCCCAATAAGTTGCTTTAGGGGTTCCTTGACTTTCCTGCAGACTACGTCCAAAGATGTATATCCCTATTTACTCCCTTTCTTTTAACTATATAATATCAACGTAATCATAAGTCTTGTGATTTGCATGACTTTCGCAATGCTTGATGTCTTAGGCCTTGCAAACTATCTTTACTCTGAATGTCACTATCTAAATGTAAAATGCAGCTGCAACTTAAGTTCTATACACGCTCTGCTGGTCACGTGGCTAATGTATAGGTACCGACAACTCTGGACTATAAAAGTGAACTGTAAAAGTCTGGAGGGTGAGTAGAACCATTTTAGAAAGATCTCGAGTCCAGGTCTGCTCCCTGAACTCAAACTCAGAAATAAACTTCTTTCTACCAGTTCCCTGCCCCTTTGATTTACTGGTATCAAGGGGAGTAGCTGAGCATTACTCAGACCATTACACTAAGATTATAAAGCACTTAGAAGGAAACATAGCTTCACAACACTGGATTTGGCAATGATTTCTTGGATATAACACCAAAGGCACAGGCAACAAAAGAAAAAAATAAACAAATTGGACTTCATGAAAACTTTAAAATGTGTGCATCAAAGACAGTAACAAAGAGTAAAAAAGCAACACACAGAATGGGAGAAGATATTTGCAAATCATATATCTGGCAAGGGATTAATATCCAGAACATATAGAGAACTCCTAAAATTAGGAACAACAAAATCCAATTTAAATATGGGTAAAGAACCTGAATAGACATTTTTCTCCAAAGAAGATATATAAATGGCCAATAAGCACATAAAAAGATGCTCAGCATCACTGATCATTAGAGAAACGCAAATCAGCCAGGAGTGGTGGCTCACGACTGTAATTCCAGCATGTTGGGAGGCCAATGCAGAAGAATTGCCTAAGCCCACATGTTCCAGACCAGCCTAGGCAATATGGTGAGACCTCCTAAGAAAAAAAGAGAGAGAGAGAGAGAGAGAGAAATGCAAATCAAAACTGCAAGATACCAGCGAGGCACGGTGCCTCATGCCTGTAATCCCAACACTTTGGGAGGCTGAGGCAAGAGGATTGCCTGAGCCCAGGGGTTCAAGAGCATCCTGGTCAACTTAGCAAGACCTCTTCTCTACAATAAATAAAAAAATTATCCAGGCGTGGTGGTGCGCGCCTGTAGTTCCAACTACTTGGAAGGCTGAGGTAGAAGGATCACCTGAGCCCAGAGGGTCAAGGCTGCATTGGTCGTGAGTGTGCCATTGCACTCCAGCCTGGGCAACAGAGTGAGACTCTGACTCAAAACAAAACAAAAAAACCTACAAGATACCACTTCATGGTCATTAGGATGGCTGCTGTTTCTTGGTGGGCAGGTCTTTGCAAACCTACCTTTAAAGTCCAAGGAAGCTAGAGGCCAAAGAAAGAGGCTGACATATCGAGTTTCTTAGGAAGAATCAATTAAGAGGGACTTACCAACAGAAGTCATATCTGTGTCTCCAGAGACAAGATGGTGGATCCCCACACCATTATGCCCCCAGACCCAGGGCTTATATACCACAGGGAAAGGGTGATTCAGAAGAGATGTGTAGGCCAATTGAAGTACTGTAACAGCAAGGTTGTTTGACCTAAGGGCAGGATTTACGGTAAGTACTTGCTCTTACACAGGAATAATAGATAAACAGGAAATCTTAGAGGCCTTCCCAGCACTGGGGTTGATCAGAAGTTAACATGGAAGATTAACATCCAGATGGAGTTGCTTTGGCCTCCCCAGCTACTGTCAGGAAAACAGAAAATAACAAGCGTTAGTGATGATGTAGAGAAATAGGAACTCTCATGCACTGTTGATAAGACTAGAAAATGGAAAAGAGCACAGTGGTTCCTCAAGAAATTAAAAATTCACACCTCATCAACAAGGTTACCTACATAATGAACATTTGTATACCTAACCCTGAATTGTACCCCACATCTTTAAAATTAAAAATTTTTTTAAAAGAAATTAAAAATGGAATTATCATATGATCCAGCAATTCCACTTCAGGGTATTTCCCCCAAAAGAACTGAAAACAAGGTCTCAGGATATTTGCACTCTCTTGTTCATAGCAGTGTTATTCACAACAACTAAAACATGGAAGCAGCCGGGCATGGTAGCTCACTCCTGTAATCCCAGCACTTTGGGGGCTTGAGGCAAGAGGATTGCCTGAGCCCACGGGTTTGAGATCAGCCTGGGCAACATGGCGAGACCTCATCTCTTCAATAAATCAAAAAAGTAGCTAGGTGTGGTGGCAGACACCAGTATTTCCAGCTACCTGGAAGGCTACATACAGTGGAAGGATCCCCTGAACTCTGCAGGTCAAGGTTGTGGTGGCCGTGAGCGTGCCACTGCATTCCAGCCTGTGCATCAGGGTGACAGCCTCCAACTAAAAAAAAAAAAAAAATTTAATTAAAATAAATTTTTAAAAAAATTGTCTAAAGAGTGCTCTCAATAAACCTGTCATTCTCTAATAAAAAATTTTTTTTCTAAAGAGTTATGGAGATGGGTAGTGGTGATGGTTATACAATATTATGAACGTATTTAATACCACTAGATTGTGCACTTAAAATGGTTAAGATTGTAAATGGTATGTTATATGTATTTTTTTTTTTTTTGAGTTGGAATCTCACTCTGTCGCCCAGACTGGAGTGCAGTGGCACACTCACAGCCACTGCAGCCTCGACCTGCTGGGCTCAGGCGTTCCTTCCGCCTCAACCCTCCAAGTCGCTGGAACTACAGGCACATGCCACCACGCCTGGCTAATTTGTTATATGTATTTAAACATAATAAAAAATTGGAGAAAAAATGAACAGGGTTGGGTGGGCAGTATGCTGTTCAAATAGTGTGGTTAATGGTTAGGAAGGCCACTGTGAGGAGGTGATGACTGAGCAGCTAGATGTAAACTATGTAATTATGCAAGCCAGTGATATCTAGCAATGTTTTATTTTTACATTAAGAAAACAGGGCCGGGCGGGATGGCTCAAGCCTATAATCCCAGCACTTTGGGAGACTGAGGTGAAAGGATTGCCTGAGCTCAGGAGTTCAAGACCAGCCTGGGCAACTTGGTGAAATCTTGTCTCTACAATAAATAAAAAAATAAGCTGGGTGTGGTAGCACATGCCTGTGGTTCCAGTTACTGGGAAGGCTGAAGCAGAAAGATTGCCGGAGCCAAGCAGGTCGAGGCTGCGGTGGCTGTGAGTGCGCCACTGCACTCCAGCCTGGGTGACAGAGCGAGACTCCAACTCAAAAAAAAAAAAAAAAGAAAAAGAAAACAGGCCAGGTACCATGGCTCATACCTATAATGCCAGCACTTTGGGAGGCCGAGGTGGAAGAATTACTTGAGCCAAGTTCAAGACTGTGGTGAGCTGAGATCATGTCCTAGCACTCCAGCTATGGCAACAGAGTGAGACCTGATTCAAAAAAAGAAAGAAAAAGAAGAAAGAAAGAAAAGAAAACAACACATCCTTTTCTAGACACATGAAGGAAGACATGAATATCTACAAGACATTCCATATTCCTGGACTAATACTGTAATTATATCACTTTTTCTCAGAATCAATTGACAAAATAATTCCAAGACTAATAAACTAAATACTGAAATAAAGGGTACTACAGAGGAATTTGATCTCCTAAATATTAATAAATCTTAAAATCTATAGTAATTAAAATATTGTTTAAGAACAGACAAATCAATAGGTAGAATTTAAAAGTCCAGAAATAAACATAAACCTATAGGATACAGGTGACAAATTACATCAATAGGGAAAGAATGATTATCTAAGAGCTGTTAATTAATTTCAAAAATTACTTCTCTAGAAGGAAAATTTTTTTGTACACTCTTAATAGATCTTTAAGTGTCCAACAGAAGGGAAATTTAAAATTTATATTGGAAATTAATTGAGAAAAAAATCTAAATAAACTTTAAAAAAATCACATAAATGCAAAGATAACAGCCTAATTTGGAACGAGAAGATTAAGACCATTCATTCATTCATCGAACAAATAGCTACTGAGTATCTGCTGCATTTTTTATACAAACCATTGTACATAAAAGGCATTAATTATCTGAAAAGGTTGTCTTTATTAACAGTAGCATTGTAGCTCCAAGATGATTTGCCTTGGGCTCTGGAAAAAAGTGGGGGATAGTCAATGGACTCTTGTTGTCTGTGGGAAAACTGATCCCTACCACATGGTAGAGGGATAGGGACCAGATGGAAGATACTCCTCTTATGAGGTTAGAGTGGGGGAAATTCGGAAGCGCCCAGTTTGATATTTTTCCTTTCTGCATCGTTATCTTCTTGTTATTCTCACATCTCCTTCAGTAAAATGTTGTTAAATGTTTTAAAAAAAAACAAAACAGTTGCTATTTAGGCAATCATTTTCTAAAACTTAGATTCCTAACTCATCCCTCACACCAAAATTACAGACTACAGAACCAGAAGAAATGAAAATAAACACCCCTGAGTTTAGGTGTTTTTTTTAAGCCTAGAATATCTTAAGTTCTCAAACACTGTATGGCAAATGAACGAATATGTGAATGAGATGAGATACAGAGCTTCTTAGTGAGGAAATAACAGGAGTTTTCTTACATTTTACTTTTTTAAACTCATTCATTGATCCATTTAATTCACCTGTATTGAGCACCTGCTTGGGACCATCAACATCTCAATGTATAGGAATCATTGAAGGCTCAACTTATCCTGGGAGGTTGATCACATTCCTCCTGATAAAAGATTTCATCCATCCGGGTCCAACTTGTGGGACGTTCCTTCCATTAGAGGAGCCCAGATGTGATCTGCTGGCACAGTATTAACAAAAAGCATGACTCTTCTGTGCCATCTTCCTCAGCAGCACAAGTTCTTCCTTGCCTAGGATCAGAAACCAGGCTCAGAGGTAGGGAAGCCTACTGGGCTAAGCCACCCAGACCAAAAGCAACATCCAGGTGAAAGCATCACTGTTCGATCACGTGGCCAGCCTTCATCAAAACTCAGACACTGCAGCAGTTGAAAATCACTCTTTAACTGGGCGCAGTGACTCATGCCTGTAACCCCAGCACTTTGGGAGGCAGAGGTGAGAGGACTGCCTAAGCCCAGGGGTTCGAGACCAGCCTGAGCAACATGGCAAGACCTTGTCTCTACAATAACTCAAAAAATTAGCCAGGCGTGGTGGCACACACCTGTGGTTCCAGCTACTTGGAAGGCTGAGGCAGCAGGATCGCCTGAACCCAGCAGGTCCAGGCTGTGGAGGCCGTGAGCATGCCACTGCACTCTAGCCTGGGAGACAGAGTAAGAATCTGACTCAAAAAAAAAGAAAAGAAAATAGCTCTTTATTTCCTCAGGTACAAATAAAGCAACTAAAACATACATTTTCATTTTCTACTACATATGGAATAAATATGCATGTTTTTATGTTTTCAAAGCTATTTGACGGTCAAAAAATTCTTTAATAATGTTTATGGAGGGGAACTGAAGAATTGTCAAAAAAATAAAAATTTTTCATTCTGGGCAAAAGTCAGTTTCTTAAACCTATATTCATCTTACAACAAAATCAGAAGTTAATAACTAAGGTGTTACTGATGTCAACAGACAATTTCCATCAGTTTTTCATAAGTTTGCTCACGCTTCATTTAATTAATAATTTAATATCCACCCACCCTCTATCCACGCAACCTATGGGGAAAAAAATAAGTATAAAACCCTGGCAATAAAAAAATGTTATGGAAAATAATCCTGTCAGTCATATTGATAGCTAGAATGATTTGCCAGTTTTTATAGCTCTCATAACAGCAGCCTGTGATTTGAAAACTTATAAAAACAGGAAGCTATGTGCTTTAAGACATGCCCGGAATTCCTGATGTGATAAGCGACAATTGTTGTGATCTGTTGCTGCCACCAACAGGTCATTCTTCCAACATGGCATCTTCCCCTTTGCTTTTTGTTTTGTTTTGTTTCCCGCTCATCTACAGCTGTTTCTTGACCATGGAATCATTTAATCAGAATAAATTAGATAAAAGAACAAGCCTCTTTCATGGGTATCCTCGGTAACAATTACTTTTTAGAAGTCTACTATACATAACCTTTTTTTTTTTTGGTCTAAGAAATAGGCCTGATCTTTCTCCTTCTATTCCTACATTTTTCTTGATAAGCCCCCAAATTCTTGCTTTTTTGAGATCATAGTCCTAGTAAATATGTCTTAATATGAGAACAAGTGATCCTGACATAAAAGGCAGAGGTCCACGGTCCACCACACTGACAACTACTATAAGATATTCCAAAGCCAGGTATGGTGACTTATGCCTGTAATCCCAGCAGAGTGGGAGGCAGAGATGAGAGGATTGCCTGAGCCCATGGGTTCGAGACCAGCCTGGACACCTTGGTGAGACCTCATCTCTACAGTACATCAAGAAATTAGCCAGGCATGGTGGCACATGCCTGTGGTTCCAGCTACTTGGAAGGTTGAGGCAGAAGGATCACCTGAGCCCAGCAGGTTGAGGCTGCGGTAGCCATGAGTGTGCGTACTGCACTCCAGTCTGAGAGACAGAGTGAGACCCTGACTCAAAAAAAAAAAAAAGATATTTCGTACATTTTCTTTTAACTTGTGAATTTAAGGCTGGTGCACACAAGCAAGTTCTAAAGTCACAACAACCTAGAATTAGATCCAGCTTCTCCCACAGACTAGCATCATGTTCTTAGGAAGTATTTAACTTTCTAGGCTTCAGTTTCCTCCCCTATGTCTCGGGAATGTCAAGAGGAATAAATGAAATAATGCAATAAAGAATTTAGCAAGATCTCTGGCACACAATAAGCAATCAATGAATGACTTTTTATTTTTATTACAAAAAAAGTGCCAAGATTAAGTGACTTCCAATCAAGTAGAAGCCAGGTCAATGGGAGAGTTCTGACTAGAACCTCCAGATCTGCTGATTCCAAGCCTGAGGCTTTGACCATCATATTGCGGTGATGCTTTCTTTTTCTCTAAATAATATGAAGGCTCTGGTTTTTTGGAATAGGCACAAAATTGCAAACATCATTTTTAGAAAGTGAAGCCTTGACCAGCCTAGGCAACATAGCAAGACCTTGTCTCTACACACAAAAAAATTAAAAATTAGTTGGGGGTTGTGGTGTGCACCTGTAGTCCCAGGTACTCAGGAGGCTGAGGCGGGACGATCACCTGATTCTAGGAGTTTGAGACTATAGTGAGCCATGATCATGCCACTGCACTCCAATCTGGCCAACTCAAAAAAAGGAAAGAAAGAACAAAAGAAGTAAAGTGAAGCCTTTTATAAGCCCAGAATTATAGAAACCATTAGTTCCTCTGAACATCCCTCTGAGAAGAGCCTTCTTCCCATTGGATCACAGAAGTGGTATTTTTATGGTACTGTTTATCATAAGAAGTAAGCAGATGTTTCTCTCTAAACTCTGAAATTTTCTTCTTTTGCAAAACTTAAGATAAACAAAGTAGGTTTCCATATTTGTTTCTGTCTGTTGACACCATTAAATATATTCATAAATACATTCATGGTGGAGTGTAAACATGAGGGCCGCTCTACAGTACAACTAGTGGAAATGATTTTCAGTCTGGGCCAAGGCAGTAACCAAAGGCACAGAGCCTCCCTTGTTCAAGACTGGTTGGGACCAATTCCTTTAATGTCTCACTGAGGAAGCTTCCATGCAGTATAAGACAGGACAATGAGAATGAATGCCCATCTAGCCTTGTTTCTAAAGATCTGTGGATCAGGAACTGTGGAAGACCAGAAATGCCAAGGGTCTACTCAGCTACAGAGAGTGAGTGAAACATTTGTGCTCAATGGTAAGTCTCACATAGGTATCTTTAAAATATGATCCTAGAATTAGATTCTTATTATATATCCCTTTCTATTTGAAAAAGTAATCATTCCGGACTTGCTGTCTCAAATGTTAAATTATGTGTTAATTATGTCTGCAATGTTTTCTCTTTTTTTTCTTTTTTTTTTTTTTTGTGAGTCGAATTCTCACTCTGTCGCCCAGGCTGGAGTGCAGTGGCACAGTCACAACCACCGCAGCCTTGACCTGCTGGGCTCAGGCAATCCTTCCACCTCAGCCTTCCAAGTAACTGGAACCAAAAGCGTGTGCCACCACACTCAGCTAATTTTTGATTTATGGTAGAGACGAGGTCTCACCATGTTGCCAAGACTGGTCTTGAACCCATGGACTCAGGCAATCCTCTTGCCTCTGCCTGCCTCCCAAAGTGCTGGGAATACAGGTGTGAGCCACCATGCCCAGCTTGCAGTGCTTTCTAAGCAAGGCTCTCCAAAGGCTCTTTCATCCTTTGGAGGTTATTAACGTATTGTATGGAAACTAAATACCAGAGGTTAGTGAGTTCCAAGACTAGAGGGGGAATTTACAGGATTTGCTTCCCAAATTAAAGAAACTAGAGAGTTTTATAAAGGGTCAGGTGGTAGAAAAATTTATTAATTTCAATCCCATCTCAGTACATGGCATCAGAGCCTTCTTTGTTGCTCATTACGTTTTTTAAGGCTCTAGTTCTGCGCAGTTAATGGTGGGACATGATGTATGGAAAACAAATGGACAGCAACGCTCTTTGGCAATCTGGTCAACCCTTGCTACCTTTTAAGGGTGTAACCACTCCTAAGAAATTTATTTCCAAAGGCAACACGACAGATGTAACTGATCTCAAGAACCATTTTTTTAATGCCTCCACTATAAAGAAATCGTTGGTACACATTCCATGGCCTTTTCCTGCCCCACGTTCTTGTTTCCATATCAAGTTTAGACACCACTGGCCACTCCTTTCTTCGAGACCTCAACAACTTGCTGAGCATCTACTCTCTGTGGCCCAGGCCCTAGGGTACCATGGGAGAAACTTAGGCGGGAGCATGCTTGGCTTTTAAGGCACTGCAAGGAGGACAGTGAGAATGGAGTGTAGTTAGTGAGGAGGGCACGAGGTCGGAAAGATAATGGAACCAGATCATGTTGGGCCTGAAGGCCTTTGTCAAAATTTGGCCTTATACGCTGAGTGAGATAAGATTGAGTTAAGGGGGGAAAAGCAATAAATAATTTTTTCCTTCAGTAATTAAGAGTTAATTACTAAATGATTAAAAGTGAATATCTCAGTATTAAGTACCATGTTTCCATCACCCTGGGCACTGTGGCAGGGTCTTCCAGATACCCCCTGGCACCTCAGGATTGTGCCAGGGGTTCAGAGAGGCCCGGAGCCTGGCTTTATAAATTAGCCCATGGACTGGGAGCTGAACAGGGCTGTGACCCCACGCCCTTTCCCTCCCTCTTGCCTTCTTATACTTGCCAATGCCTAATTTCCCCAATCTCTTCCCCAGGAACTTCTCATCAAGGCTGAGCAGCATAGTGGCTGTTCTGCGTGATAAGTCAAGTCTCTTATTCCAGCTGGCTTGTCCTTGACTTTGTTAGACCTATGGCCCTCTCCTGACTGCCTCTGGACCCTAGTGCAACCCTTGAGTTGTCTTACCTTGGTTTTGCCACTGAGTGTATGAAAGCATCAAGGTCAGAAAAAAAGAAAACAGCGTAACTCACAGCAGTCTTAGTGAGACCTTTTTTTTTCCTTTTCTTTTCTTTTTTTTTGAGTTGGAGTCTCACTCCGTTGCCCAGGCTGGAGTGCAGTGCACACTCACGGCCACCCCAGTGTCGACCTGCTGGGCTCTGGCGATCCTTCCGCCTCAGCCTTCCAAGTAGCCAGAACTATAGGTGTGCGTCACCATGCCTTGCTAATTTTTTTTATCTATTGTAGAGACAAAGTCTTGCCAAGCTGCCCGGGTTGGTCTCGAACCCAGGGGCTCAGGCAATCCATTTGCCTCGGCCCCCCAAAGTGCTGGGATTACAGGCTGAGCCACTGAGCCCGGCCAGTGACACTTTTTTTGATGCCCTGAGTTAGAAACTGATTTCCAAGGTAAACCCTGAGGGAAAATATGGCTACATTTCCATCTTTATCATGTTTAATGAGGCCTCATGATGAAAACATGAGACTTCTCCTCAATGGTATCCCCCTATGCTAGAAGGTCTGAATAAATAAAGAGAGAAAGATTAGAGCAGCTGGTTAGTATAATGAAGCTGGCAGTGTCTGTTTTGCCACTGACTGGATTTTAAGATATGAACGGGATTCAGAGGATAAAGGTTAATATGACACACTATTGCCATGGTTATTGCTCACAGTAGAAAACAGTCATTACTTGTTAACAATTCTAAAGTGCTGATATAAGCCACAGGCTGTTAGTGTTACTGCTGCTCTCATTATGACAGATTAAATAACAATCATATAAATAATCACACTCAGTTCAAAACTTGAAAATAAACTTAACAATGCAAAAAAAAACCTCCAAAAAATGTAGCCAACATGTATACCCATCTTCTTTGCAAAGCCTTCTTTTTTTTTTTTTTTTTTTTTTGAGTTGGAGCCTCACTCTGTGGCCCAGACTATGCAGTGGCCGCTCCCAGCCACCGCAGCCTCGACCTGCTGGGCTCCGGCGATCCTTCCGCCTCAGCCTTCCGGGTAGCCGGAATTACAGGCGTGCGATACCACACCCAGCTGATTTTTTGATTTATTGTAGAGATGAGGTCTCACCAAGTTGCCCAGGCGGGTCTCGAACCCGCGGGCTCAGGCAGTCCACTCACCTCAGCCTCCCAAAGCGTGGGATTACAGGCTAAGCCACCGAGCCCGACTGCAAAGCCTTCTTATAAACTACTTTTTCAAAGCTTATTGGGTACCATACTCCTCATAACCCTCAGTTGTCCAGTGAATGACCCTACATCCATTGGTATCATTAATATTTTGCTAAGCCGAGCTCTGTGGCTCAACCTGTAATCCCGCGCTTTGGGAGGCTGAGGTGAGTGGATTGCCTGAGCCCGCAGGTTCGAGATCCGCCTGGGCAAGCGAGACCTCATCTCTACAATAAATCAAAAAATTAGCCGGGCGTGGTAGCGCACGCCTGTAGTTCCAGCTACTTGGAAGGCTGAGGCGGAAGGATCGCCGGAGCCCAGCAGGTCAAGGCTGCAGTGGCCGGGAGCGGCCACTGCACTCCAGTCTGGGCTACAGAGTGAGACTCCAACTCAAAAAGAAATAAAAAATAAAAAAATAAACATTTTGCTAACTGTCCATGATTCGGGGCAAGGGCTTCTTCTTCTGGTGAAGGGAGCTCAATTTATATAACTCCTGGCCTCCCTTTGCTATTTTCCCTCCCCGCACCCCTCGGGAGGAAGAGTGACTTATCTGATTGCTAAATGTGTCAAGACTATCTCCACTTTGGCACATGATGGGCTCTGATCACTGGGATGTAACTGAAAAGGTGGCATGCAATTTTGAGAATGAGTCATGCAGGGGAAGGCTTGCCCTTCTCATTCCCATTGGCTGAAACGCAAATAGGGCTGCTGGGCCAGTCTGTACTGCAAGATGGAAGCTGTGTAGTAGTAAAGACTGAGGAGCAGCAACAGGCTGGAACCCTCCATCCCCAGTGACTGAAATTACCACACCGGCCTAGACTGCTGACCCAGGCTTCTGTCTGAGGAATAAACTTCTGCCTAATTTAAGCCCCTGCATTATAGGTTCTCTGACAAAATAAGCCACAGAATAGTAGCAGGGAGTCCAAGAACACTGGAGGAATGGGCACAGCCCTGGAAAGGGCCATTGGAGGATGTACAGAGGAATAAGTTCAGATAAAAGAGCAAAGTGACTGAAATTAAAATGAGCAAAAAGTAGATGGGGAGAAAAAACAAGTCATGATCTGTAGTTATACACGAAGATTTGGATCTACGTACAGATAATGAATCCTCATGAATAAGCATAAATATATTACATGAATTAATATTCATAAAGCAATTAGTAAAGTCCCCGGCATTTAGTGCTACACTACATAGCTGCTATAAACTGAAAATAAAATAAATAAGAATGAACTGTATGATGGCTAATTTTGTGTCAACTTGGCTGGGCCGAGGTGCCCAGCTGTTTGGTCAAACACTAATCTAGAGGTCACTGTGAAGGTACTTTTTAGATGTGATTAACGTTTACAATAAGCTGTCCTTAAGTAAAGCAGGGTGACCTGCTTTTAACCAATCAGTTAAAAGCAGTAGGAAAAAAGACTGAGGTTTCCCAAAGAAGAAGGAATTGTGTCTCAAAAAACCGTAACATGGAAATTCTGCCTGGGTTTCCAGCCGGCTGGCTCACTTTACAGACTTTGGACTTGCCAACCCCCACAGTCGCTTAAGCCAATTTCTTATTTTTTTAATTGGAAAATATAGTTTATTTAGAAAGCAAATTAGAGAGAGAGAGAGACCCATCCCCCCCCCAAACATAAATAAGTATAAATATAGGGGAGGGGGCCAAAGCCCGTCAATTTCTTAAAATAAATAAGTTTCTCTCTAAATTGAGAAAGAAAAAGAGATCTGATACTGGTTCTGTTTGTCTGGAGAACTAATACAAGTGGAAACTTAAAACAGGCCTGCACTGGAAGCCAATGGAATTGTAGACAACCAGGAGGTGGGATGAGGAACCAGACCAGAAGCTCAGTACAGAGTTGCTCCTTATACCTACCCTACTCTCATGGCCCTGAGAAACAACCTCTTCAGAATCTCAAATGTTCAGTCACCCCAGAGCTGAAGATGAAAGGGACCATGGGGTGCTCACAGTTCACCCCAGCACCAAGATTAAATGCTTACAGATATGCAGTTTCTTGGGGGAAGGGGAGCGGTGATTAAAAGGTTCTGGAATAAGACAGTAGTAATGACTAAAAAAAATTGAATGTACTAAATGACACTGAATCGTTCACTTAAAATGATTGACTTCATGTTACATAAATTTCACCTTAATTTTTTTTAATGGTGAATTTTATGTTATGTGAATTATTCCTCAATACAAAAATTTGCAAACCAAAAAAAGGGGTGGATAGCTCCACCTCCTTTCTTTTGGGAATGAGTCTGCTTATAAGAAAACAAGCTCTCCTCATGCCTCCACACCATTAAGCTTACCTGGAAAACATTTCCTCTTGAGCAGGGCAGAGCTCAGTATTAACAAGCCCTTTTGGGTAACACATGTAAAGCCAAGTCCATCAACTATGCTGTTATCAAAAATGAAAGGAACCAGGAGCAGTGGCTCACACATGTGATCCCAGCACTTTGAGAGGTGATGAGAGGATTGCCTGAGCCCAGGGGTTTGAGACAATGGGCAACTTGGCGAGACCTCATCTCTACAATAAATCAAAAAATTAGCTGGGCATGATGGTGCATGCCTGTGGTTCCAGCTACTTGGAAAGCTGAGGCAGAAGGATCACCTGAGCCCAGCAGGTCAAGGCTGTGGTGGCTGTGAGCGTGCCACTGCACTCCAGCCTGGGTGACAGAGTGAGACTCACTCGTCTTCAAAAAAAAAAAACACATGCCTGTAATCTCAGCACTTTGGGACACCAAGGCAGGAGGATCGCTTGAGACCAGGAGTTTGAGACCAGTCTGGACAATATAGTGAGATCCTATCTCTACAAAAAAATGTTTTTTTTAAATTAGCTGGGTGAAGTGGTACATGCCTGTAGTCCCAGCTACTGAGAAGGCTGAGTCAAGAGGACCACTTGAACCCAGGAGTTCAAGGCCACAGTGAGCTGTGATCATGCCACTGCATTCCAACCTGGGCAACAGATTGAGATTCCATCTCTTAAAAAACAAACAAAGGAGCTGGGCTTGGTGGCTCAGCCTGTAATCTCGTGCTTTGGGAGGCTGAGGTGAGTGGATTGCCTGAGCCCGCGAGTTCGAGACCTACCTGGGCAACTTGGCGAGACCTCATCTCTACAATAAACTAAAAAGTTAGCCAGGCGTGGTGCGCGCCCCTGTAGTTCCAGCTACTTGGAAGGCTGAGGCAGAAGGATCGCCAGAGCCCAGCAGGTCGAGGCTGCAGTGGCCGGGAGCGGCCACTGCACTCTAGTCTGGGCGACAGAGTGAGACTCCAACTCAAAAAAAAAAAAAAAGGGGTATTTTAGCTTCCATATGTACTCTTTGTTCCCCAACCTTAGCAAGGTATAAAAGCTGAAGGAATCCTAGAAGTTTCCATATCCACTCAATCTTGTCTCTCATGACCACATGTATCTCCAGTGCAGAGTGACTGAGACATTTGGAAACCTAGCCTACACTCGTAAAACTTCCACTCTACTTTTGCAATACATGTGTTCTTGTTGCCTGTGCTATATGCTTTCTTTCTCTCTTTTTTTCTTTTTTTTTTGAGTCAGAGTTTCACTCTGTCACCCAGGCTGGAGTGCAGTGGAACACTCAAGGCCACCGCAGCCTCTATTTGCCAGACTCAGGCTATCCTTCTACCTCAATCTTTCAAGTAGCTGGAACTACAGGTGTAAGCCTCCATGCCCGGCTAATTTTTCTCAATTTATTGTAGAGACAAGGTCTCACCAAGTGGCCCAGGCTGGTCTCGAACCCCTGGGCTCAGGTAATCCTCTCGCCTCCACCCCCCAAAGTGCTGGGATTACAGGTGTGAGCCACTGCACCCAGCCTTGTATGCTTTCTTAGAGACTAGTAAACTTAAAGCTGGATGCAGTATGCCATGTCTTGTGAGGCTAAGTTGTGGCCTGGGAGTATAGAGAAGGGAGGAAATGGAAAATTCTTATAAAATGAGCATTGGCCACAGAACAGGTGCTTTATATGTGCTACCCAGGTGTTAGCGAAGGCCCCTTAACATGTGGATTAAATGAGTCTGAACCTCCACAAATCTCTGGCCTGTCAAAGTCCAAAACCTTCCTCAATTCCCAGAGGACTTACTGTCTTCTGGCTTCTTCAGTCTTTGGACTCCCATGTCACATATGCTGCCTTTGTCCCATGTCACATGGGTTCTCTCATGAAACTCAGCCTCATATGCAGTATACAATCAATTTGAACAATCCGAGCCAAATAGGTGACACAGTCAAATCAACTGCATCAATTGTAAAATATCATTTCTTCTGTTCTGTGAAAGGATAAACATCTATGTGTACCAAATATTTCTATCAAGATAAAAACTAACAACAAAGATGAGGGATAAGATTTGAGATGGTCTTCCACTCCCACCACATGCTATGTCCCTACTCTCTCCATCCCCATTGTGAAATGACTCACCCTTAAGAGGAAGCTGAGTAGTCTGCCTCAGAGAAACCCTCCCAGAACCACACCATCGCCTCTCAGTGCCCTCCCACTTGTGACTTCAAGAGTTGCCCAAACACATCAAAATCATGTTTATGTGTATGTCCACCCCAATATATCGAAAATTATTTGCCTCAGTTATTTGCATTCTTGGCACCTAATACAGTATCTGTTACATAGAAAATAGTAAGTATTGTTGAATAAATGAGTACAAACTTTTAGTAAAATAAGATATATGTGGCACAGTATCAGTACTTTAAAGCAGGTGTCTCCAACCCCTGGGCTATAAACTTGTACAAGAACCACACCACACAGCAGAAGGTGAGCAGCAGGCGAGTGTGCGAAGCTTCATCTGTCTTTACAGCCTCTTCCCATTGCTCCCATTACCGTCTGAGCTCTGTCTTCTGTCAGATTAGTGGTAGCATTAGATTCTCAAGGAGCACAAACTCTATTGCAAACTGCACATGTGAGGGATCTAGGTTGCATGCTCATTATAAGAATCTAATGCCTGATTATCTGAGGTGGAGCCGAGGCCGTGATGCTAGCCTGGGGAGTGGCTGCAAATATAGATTAACATTAGCAGTAAGTTTTGACTGCACAGAGACCATAACAAATCAATTGCTTGCAGTCTCATACCAAAACCCTGCCAGTGAGTGACAAGTGAGTTCATGTTCTTCAGTTGTACAGCTGCATCTGGTAGCAGGCTTTAAGTCAGAATCTGACACTTGTTTTAGTCAGCACATGGCCTGCCCATTATTTTATTTACCACTTCCATCCATGCCTCTTTTTAATGGTGAGTTGTAAAATTACTGCATTATGTATTATGATGTAATCATAATAGAAATAAAGTGCATAAATGTTGTGTGTGAATCATCCCCAAACTACCTGCACCCCCACCCAACCTTGGTCTGTGGAAAAATTGTCTTCCACAAAACTGGCCAAAAAGGTTGGGGACCACTGCTTTAAAAGATTTCTAGACTAGGTGTGGTGGCTTAATCCCAGCACTTTGGGAGGCCAAGGCAGGAGGATTGCTTGAGCCCAAGAGTTCAAGACCAGCATAGGCAGCTTAGTGAGACAGAAAGATCATCTAAGCCCAGCAGGTCGGGGCTGCGATAGCCTTGGTCATGCCACTGCACTCCAGCCTCAGTGACAGAGAGAGACTTCAACTCCAAAAATATAAAAAAAGAATTCTAAAGTTCACTATCCATGTAACAAAATTATACTTGTATCCCATAAATTTATACAAATCAAATTTTAAAAAATAAAATAATGGCCAGGTGTGGTGGCTCACGCCTGTAATCCCAGCACTTAGGAAGGTGGCGGTGAGAGGACTGCCTGAGCCCAGGGGTTCAGAGCAACCTGGGCAACTTGGTGAGACCTCGTGTTTAAATAAATCAAAAAATTAACCGGGCATGGGGCGCACACGTATAGTTCCAGATACTTAGTGAGCCACTGCATTCCAGTCTGGATAACAGAGCAAGACTCTGACTCAAAACACAAAAAAATGAAAATAAAATTTAAAAGTTCATTGTCATTATATTCCCAAGGCTAATAATTTATTTACATAAAGTTTTCTGCCTTCATCTGTCTAGTTAGGACATGAAAGTTTCTTTCCTGAGCATAATATTCATATCTTATGAAATTCACACACTCTAATCAAGATCTCAATTCTTTAATGAATTCACTTGAAAAGAGAAAGTGATATGAAACACTCACATGAATTTTTCTTCTCACATATATGTCTAGCTCAAGAACCTGGCATGGTGAATTCATATAGAGAAGACATGATGGTGTACTGAAAGAACTTTAGGTATTGAGTTAAAAGAGGGGGTGGTATTCAAGTTTCAGCTCTGTCACTGAACTTTGAATAATCATTTCATTACTCTAAGCCTTAAATCTGTAAAATGGAGATAACAGAATACTTGCTCTTTCCAACTCTCACCATTGTTGCGAGAAGCAAATCAGATAAAAACTGAAAAGAGCCAAATAAGTGTAGATTATCACCTATGTTTTCAAACATCCGATTTTCACATATTCATTTTAGTCTCCTTCAGAAAATCTTTGATCCTGTCTTTACAATACCTCTCATTTATTTATATAATGGCAATACTGCATACATAATAAAACAGAAGTTTACAAATACTAAACTTTTACTTAGTACCATTATATTATGTGAGAGACAGAAGCATTAGATTGACATTCCTATATGTTGCCTTCAAACAAATGTAGCAGTTATAAATTTGCTTCACTCAGATGCTCAACAATGGTATGCATCTGTATTAGTCAGGGAGAAACAGAACCAATAGAAGATATATAGACACAGAGATACAGAGATATATACAGAGAGAGAGGCTTAATATGGGAATTGGCTCACATGATTATGGAAGACAAGAAGTCCCACGATCTGCTGTCTGCAAGTTGGAGAACCACGAAAGCCAGTGCTAGATTCGGTCTGAGTCCAGAGGCCTGGCAATCAAGGGAGCCAATGTATAAGTCTCAACCTAAGTCTTAAGGCCTGAGAAGGGGGAAAAGGGTTGCTGTGGTCTGAATGTTGTGTTTCGTTTTTGTTTTTGTTTTTGTTTTTTGGAGTTGGAGTCTCACTCTGTCGCCCAGACTGGAGTGCAGTGGCTGCTCCCGGCCACCGCAGCCTCGACCTGCTGGGCTCTGGCGATCCTTCCGCCTCAGCCTTCCAAGTAGCTGGAACTACAGGCACGCGCTACCACGCCCGGCTAATTTTTTGATTTATTGTAGAGATGAGGTCTTGCTTGCCCAGGCAGGTCTCGAACCCACGGGCTCAGGCAATCCACTCACCTCAGTCTCCCAAAGGCGCGGGATTACAGGCTGAGCCACCGAGCCCAGCAGGTCTACAATATTATTAATTAAAAGTAAGAAAATACAAATAATCTGTTATTCTACCAGCTAGAGATAACTGTAGTTAAGTGTCTGATGCATACCTTCACAACATGTGATAAAAAGACGATTAGACACACTTAACTAATCTCTTATGTGACATGCCTTTAACAAATATAAGGTTGGCTGTCTAAACAGATATGTGTTCATCAGATTTGGATGATGGCTTTTATAATGTATAGGTAGGTAGATACTGAGAGAGGTTTGAATTATTTCAACTTTAAAGACTTTTTACAGATCTGATAATATTTGAGTATCTAATGAATATTATAAATATAAATATTATGATAAATGTCACTTTCTAGGTTCTAGGTCATGAGAAAATATATATGTAATTTCAAGATCCACTCATCTATTAGAGTTTATACTAATTACTCTTGATTGTATTCACCATTGATATATTAGGCAAACAACATTTGTAGATTTTCCAATGTTGAGCCATCATTGCATCCTAGAATAAGTTCTAATTGACTGTTGTATTATTGATATTTTTTACATGCTAAATGATTTAACTTGTTACCACTTAAATTTGTAACGTTGAATCTTCGTTAATAGTGAGATTGATTTGTAGTTATTGCCTGTGCGTTTGCTGTTCATTTTATACTACATTTCACTGGTTTTCTACTTAAATAGGATTAGTAATTTAAAAGTTAGCAAGCACCACTGCTTTGTTAAGAAAACTGTTTAAGAATGTTATTCTAAAAGAAAAAGAAGGCCAAAGGCTCAGCAGGACTATATCAATAACAATATTGCACTAATATTTCCCTTTGCTGAATATTCTGTGCCAAAAACTTTGCTAACCATTTTACCTTTTTTGTGGTATTTAGTCCTCACAAAGCTGCTGTAAAGTAAACATTATTGTCATTTGCCTTCTGGTGGGGTTCGTGAGGTTCAAAGAAGTTGCACAAGTTTTCCAAGACCACAGTGCTAGAAAGTGGAAATGCTTGCATTCAAGCCTAAATCATCCGAATTAAAAGTTCATGCTTATACTCACCACATTGGCAAAGTAATTCGCTTGTATGGGTTGATGAAGGATGCAGTGGAAAGAAAAGAGACCTAGAAGCTAGTCAACCACCATGTGAATGCTGATACCAGTTCTAACACTTGTAATTTCTGTGAGTGTCTGCAAGTCGCTTCCCTCTCTCAACCTCAGATTTTCTATCTCTAGAGGGGCGCAATAGTGCCTGCCTTGCCGCATTATGTGCAAACTATGGCTAGACTTGCATATCCAAAATATCTTTCTCCTTGCAGGGTAGAGAACAGAACTGGACAAGGAGGCTCACTTTTTATTTCACGGAGAAACAGGCTGGCAGATTTTAATACAGTCCCCAATAAGACTCCCAGAGACAGGGTTTGTCTCAATGCCACCCAAACTGTGCAGCGGCAGAAAGTCATGACTGCATAGTAGCACCTAGGCAGTTTCACAGGAAGCTATGGGTCTGATCACAGGCCAGCTCTCTCCCTAATAGACAGATATTGACTGAGGATAGGTGTCTCTGCTCCAATCCATGATAATTGTCCTACTCATTGGGGAATCTGGGTGCCTGAGTCCAAGGCTAACATGAGTGTGTGCAGAGAGGTTCATTTCTCTCTCTCAGCTCGTCTACATCCGGAAGGCCAAGTAGAAGATACAGTCATGCAGTTGGGATGCATTGGTCTAGAACTCTCCCTCTAGCGCATCTTCCAAGGTGCTGACAGCCTCCTTTTCATTCACTGAGACCCAACCACTGCCCTAAGTGGGGGTTAAACACTCCATCTCCTCACAGGGCTGCATATTTGAATCACCTGAAGAGCTTTACAGGGAGCCCATTTCCCAGATACTGCAAGTTAATTGACTTGGATGAGACGCAAGCAAGGTTGTTAATAAAGTGAATAAATAAAGCTTTCCAGGTGATTCTAAAATGGAACAAGAATTGCAAACCACTACATTGGATAAATTTATGAGAAATAAATATTTCTATTAATAATTATAATTATTCACTTTGCCAGAACCCTGACACATAGTTGACAAAAATAGACACAAACACTATTCTTAAAGAGCTGACATGGAAGATGCAAATTACTATGTAATTACAAACTATGATACTAATTAATAGCTATAACATTTGTCATTTATGATTATATTGATATTATGTTGTTATATATGTACATATGTGTATAACAATACTAACCATGTGTATGATTTATACATATATAGTAGGGTATGTAGAATAGTTACGTATAGTTGAATATATGCAGAGTCAGAGTCATATACAGAGGGAGAGATGGATATATAAAGAGTTGAAGAATATATGTATATACATATGTAGTAGGATATGGATGCATAGATGGACATAGTAATATATATTTATATACAAATATAGATTAAATATATACACACAAACTTATAAAATATATACTACATAAAATATATACATATATTAGAATAAAACCTTAAAGTAATTATGTTAACGTTATTAAGATTTTGTCATATGAGTAGACAAATGCAAAATTTAGAAAGTTAAGGAGAAACCCTGTCATTTGTATTTATATTGAAAATATCAATAAAAAGTCATGATTTATTTTTCTCCTTCTAAAACTAGACTTATGTCCTATCTATTCACTGTCATGGCCTAGAAGCAATTATAACCTGTCTCCATGAACACTCTTTTTTACATGACTTCCTTCAAAATTTCCTTTTATTTTATAAAAGGAAAAACATCAAGTATACCCAAAAGAAAAATTGTACTGCGAGGTTTGAAACCTTGGATTCTCTATACACATAGAAATGTCACAGGCATCTCCCTGAATGACTGGATTGTGTGCCTCAGGATTACATTACTTCTGTGAATGTGAATGTGTATGTGAATGTGTAATGCTGATACTTACCAGCACACAACAAAAAAATCACAACAGCAATACACTGAGCACTTCTCATAGCACTCACTACTCCAAGTCCTTACCACATGTCAGTCAGTTCAGTACTCACAACTACCCTCCATGTAGATTTCATTGTGATCTCTGTTTCACAGGTGACAAATGCCATGGCACAGAGGAGAACAATGGTCAAGTCAGGCTTTTACCCAGAAGTCTGATTCCTGTGGCCATGTACCATGACACTGTCCTGCCCAGATTGTCTGAAAGTCTTCAGTATTTTAGACAGGGGAAGCTGTGAGTTGTTTTAATTAGTTCACCAACTTTTTCCCCTGAGTGATATTGAGGCATGATTGACAAAGAAAAAGTGTATATTTAAGGCGTGCAATGTGATGATTTGATATACATATGCATTGTGAAATGATTATGAGAATCAAATTATTTAGTATATCCATCACCTCACAGAGTTATCTTTTCTTTGTTTTGTGGTGATAACATAAGATTAGCAAATGCTGGTCATACAATAGAGCATTATTAACTATAGTCGCCAGACTGTATCATTAGATTCCAAGATTTTATTCATCTTGCAAATGCAAGTTGGTTCCCTTTGACCAACATCTCTCCATTTCCCCCCATACTCTCTTCACACCCTGGCAAGCACTGTTTTACTGTCTGCTTTTTGGAGTTTGGGTTTTTTTAGATTCTACATATAAGTGAGGTCATGAAATATCTGTCTTAATGTTTGCCAGTTTTATCTATGTTGTTGCAAAAGGTAGGATTTCCTTTTTGATGACCGAATAATATTCCATTGTATATATGCAACCATTTTTTTATCCATTCATTCATCAACAGTCACTTAACTTATGTTGTTTTCATGTTTTGGCTGTTGTGAATAATGCTGCAGTAAACATGGGAGTACAGATATTTCTTTTAGATACTAATTTCACTTTCTTCAGATATATTCCCAGTAGTGGAATTGCGGAATCATATGGTGGTTTTATTTTTTAATTTTTGGGGACATCTATGCTGTTTTTCATAATTGCTATACTAATTTACATTCACAACAACTGTGTACAAGAGTTCTCTTTTCTCTACATCCTCATCAACACTTATCTCTTTCTTTTTGATAATAGCCACCTTAACATGTGTGAGATAACATCCCATCGTGGTTTTGACTTTTTTTTCTTCTGATGATTAGTGATATTCACACCTTTATGCCTGTACATCTTCTTTGGAAAAATGTCTGTTTAGTCCTTTGCCTACTTTTTAATTGGGTTATTTGTGTGTGTGTGTGTGTGTGTGTGTGTGTGTTGTTTGTTTGTTGCTACTGAGTTGTGTGTGTTCCTTACATATTTTGGATATTGATTTCTTACAAGACATATGGTTTGCAACTATCTTATAAGTTGCCTTTTTTTATTTTGTTGATTGCTGTATGAAAACTTTTTAACCGGATATAGTCCCACCTGTTTACTTGTATGTATATCTTGTAGTTATGGGGGCTGAGAAGTTCAAGGTCAAGGAGTTGCATCTGATGAGGGTCTTCTTGCTTGTAAGGACTCCCTGCAGAGTCCCCAGACAGTGAAGATCATCACATGGCCAGGGACTAAGAGTGTGCTAACATGCTCGCTCAGGTCTCTCTTTCTCTTCTTATAAAGCCACTAGTCCCACTCCCATAATAACCCACGGATCCATTAACTCATTAATCCACTAACTCAGAATGGATTAATCTATTCATGTGGTCAAAGCCCGTATCACTCAATTACCTCTTAACGCCCCACGTATCAATACTGCTACACCAGGGATTATGTTTCAACATGAGTTTCAGAGGGGACAAACATTCTAACCGTAGCACTGTCACATCCAAAAGAGCATTATGTATTTGAAAAGCAATGAGCCATCACTATGAGTGGACTGTGTGTTTCCCCACTCTGTCTTGTTCAATACACAGGGTGCTCTTTCACTGCCTTC